>JASAMV010005375.1:0-32451 GCA_030248065.1 Rhynchonema sp. JSB1_4
TAGTCTGCACTTTTGGCTGTTACAGATTATTATGGTTATGAATACCAGTCTTTTATTCATTTCAAATTTTCTTTGACGAATTGCCCCCACAAGGCACAAAGCCACGGGCGCAAGTTCAGCGTTGGAAATATTGGCTACAGTCACTATGCGTTATAGTGATATCAGTGGGACAGCAGAAAAGTATAGTCCGTCCACCAGCTCATGGCACTTTGTGTTGCTGCTGGCTGGTTTGTTCCCCCTTCCTCCACATTCTAATGAAAGAGAAATTGAGTTTCCGAAAAAAATTATTTTTGCTCCTAAATTGCTGTTTTTATGAAATCGACGTGTTTTATAGATTTTAATTTAATTTAATTTTAAATCTGATAGAATTCAATCGTTTTCGACACGTATTATTATTTTTTCAGTTTTTTTGCAAAATCGCTCACACGCAATTTCTCTTTCATTAGAACGGGGAGGACGGGACCAAACCAGCCAGCAGCAACACAATAGTGCCATGAGCTGGTGGACGGACTATACCACTGTAACGAATATATATCAGCATAGCGAATTGCTAAAGTAGATTTTCGGAAACCACGACACGTATTGTCAATATCGCCATATCGAATATATCACTACATCGAATATCGCCACGCTATAACGAATAGTGACTCGTTTACAATTTCGCTTTTATAATAATGTTTCATTGAAAATATGCTGTAATCATTTTTGCCAATCTTGCACCGATTACAGAAGCAGCATAATTCATTATTCATTACCAATCCCCTCAACCAAACCAGAAGCGTCGATAAAAAGGGTTTTTTTGGTCCAGCCACAGTCCAAACACGATAAATCCCGAGAAAACCAAACAAAACAACAAGTACAATAGCAAAAAACAGAAAATAACACAGCACAATGGCACTACAGAATGAATGAATATTACACCACGGCAATAAATATATGTAGACCCAAATAATAACTTAGTTTCACACACAACACAATATCTGAACAACGATAAAAATATCGTTACGCCATACCTTATCCGATACTCAACACAATAAATCAATTCGGTAACAAAACAAGGCAGCATGGAGAAACATTGTCCCGTTTCCTAAAATACAGACAGAAGAGCCAATCGCTTTTGTTTGTTCATGAAACCAAAGGCCAATAGCTGAAAGGTGGCACAAATTCTAAGTGAGCATTTATATGAAATTTCTGGTTTTCCACTTATAGTTCAGGGTTCAGCTGCTTCCATTTATCACACAAGCTTTGTGGAAAACCTTCTGTGTATTACAATGGTTGGGATGCACTTTGCAGGGTCAATTGTTTGAGGGTCAATTTTGTTCGCTAACCAGACCACACAATTGTTTAATATGTTAATACTCATTGATTTTTTGAAACTTAAAATATTATGCCAACAGAGGGCATGTCGCCCCATTGTCTTGGTCAAAACAAGATTGGATTATCTTGGATTATCATACCTTCCGAGCATATACATTAGATAACACATTTTGCAAAAATCTCCATCTGTACTAAGCTGTCCCTGTCTCAAAAAATTGTTTATTCAACCAATGTCGTGTCCTTAGTCTGTTCAACCAAAGCTGCCAATTTCGTGCGCATCGCAGCGAGTGCCTTTGCATCAGCCAACAATAATTGCGCCAATCCATCCTCCAATGAGTGCAAATCCAACGAGATTTGTGCTCGGATCTTTTGATCATCCGATAGACCTGTCGCTGACGCTGGTTCTGCAAATAAACAGTTTCTTTGTGCTAACTTATTTGAACACTTGCACTGCCTAACAAGCATGCAATTTGGTGAGAGACCAAATTGGCAGCGTGGCTATTGCCCATTTACTTATTGTACGGAACGAACACAAACATGTCTGGCAAAATTGGACAAAACTCAAACCAACCCCTGCCACCAACCAACCGGCGTTAGTAACACTCGTGGTGGATTTGGCCGATTTCTTGAGTCTATTCAAGCTGGATGACATTTTCTCGACCGTAGTCAGCACATTGCCAACATGATTTACATACACGTCGACAGAGTGCGCTGCGGTCGCTGCTATGATTGGCTGCGACAGGTCGCCTGGCAGTGCTGATTGGTCAGATAGCTGCAAAGGGTCTCGTTTATTGCTCAGACGTCATGGTACATTTATACTAGTCTTCGGAACGAACTTCAATGCAAATAAACAAGAAAATGACGAGCAAAACGACGTAGACTAACCTTCCTAAACGATGACCATACACCCAGTGCTTGTTGCACATAGGCACTACATGTGCTCGGGGCCTCTTTACGTGTCCAGCGATACTGACGTGGCACTTCATTCACTGCGTACATGTGCGGTTTGAGTGTGTCTGCAAATCAACCGTAAAAATTATCGAAAAGTGACATAATCCTAAGTATACAAAAGACAGAACAAAATAGATGTTATTTTACCATTCATTCTCTTTTCGATATGTTTGACGAGCATTTCATTGGCACACCGTTTCAAATCATCGGCCACCGCAGTCAAATAGCGTCCGAATTTGCCCGTATCAGTCGCACCCAGCTGTTTGAGTTGTGGCCAAATGTAATCGAATGCGATCTGAAACGAACACAATAGAAAGAGAAAACGGTGAGCGTGAAAAATTGAATTGCGTTCTTAAATGTGCCCGAATTTCTCAAAAAGTCAACGCACCTGAAACAGTGCAGTGTCAACGTGTGTCGCCTCGGCCAATAATGCAACAGCGACTTGCAGCTGCGTGTGAGTGGCATCGCCTTGTGAGTCAACCGAAGTGCTCGACACTGTCCCATTCTGTAGAGGGCCAGCAGCAGTGGAATGTTCGTGTGTTGAGTCTGCTTTGGATGGTTGATCGGCGGCTGTCTTGGCAGATGTTTCAACGACACAACTGAAACGCGGTTTTCAATGTTCTCCTTTTTATTGTGAGCATGTGAAAACGATAGTGGCATATGTCCGATTGGCTCACGTGCATCGCATGAAACAGCACACAAACTTCTAAATGTGAAGTGCTCTTGAACTAACTACGGTCTGCTCTTCTAGTGACATGAATGGGATTTGGCGCCATTCTAAAAAGATCATTGACAACGTAGAACGTTTCACTACAAAGGGGTACACTTAGAAATTGCAATGATTTCTTTATAACTATCAATTTCAATACCTGACAGCGCGATGATACCATCTGGCATAGGCATCCAACAACTTGCAGGTTTCCTGCCAGGTCTTGGTGGCCAGTGGCTGAATGAACACTTCATTCGACCACATGAACATCAATCCTTGCAGCACACGCCGACTGGTGTCCATCTGAATGTCACGTGCCCAGAACGGCTCATCCTCATTGTTATTTGAATTTCGCGCCATCACCGCCCGTCGCTGATTGGTCGCAGCCAAATGTTCAAGCGAGCTGATTGGCTGATGCAATGTGTCGGGGTGGACGATCGCAGCGCACTCTTGCGTGCGAAGACGGAAATAGACGGAATGGTTGAACTTGGACTGGGCGATTTTGAGCAGCTGTTCGTTGGAATGCTGTAAACATTGTACGAAAAAATCAAAGCAAAAAATGGAAAACAGCAAAATAAAGGTGAACTCACGTGTTTCTCTCCAACCATCATCCAATTGCGAGCGAAATGGGCGAACGTTGTGAAACATCGGCGGAACAGCTCAACATCAGTGGCCATCAGAACCTGTGAATGTGAAGTGAGACAAACCCAAACGTCGATCACCGAAATGAAGCAAGCCCATATTTCCCAGCCAGGTACAAATGAACAAGGACTGAACTGATCTGAACAAAAGTAGCATTTTGCGCAGCATGAGATTCCATTTACCAGAGTGCTGTGGCTCGGCTGGGGGTATTCCCCTTCGCTGATAATTGACAATTGTCTCCTCCAATTTTCATTCCAAAAGCCATTTTTCAGCCAAAAGTGGCTAAAAATCGGCCAAAATCGACCGAAGGAGCAAAAAACGTGCGCTTCGCGCGATTTATGTGCACTTAAAAATTCAATCCTCATCGCGAAATCAGTATAGTACAGTATCTCCCATTAAAAAATCTCCCCCACCTTAAAATGAGTCTCCCCCAAAATCCTGGATACGATACGGTATCTCCTCCTTTTTTGGCCTTAAGCTACAGTATCTGCTCCTCAGAAGTAGCCACAGCGCTGCTTCCCTCAAGGGGCCGCAGGCTATTAGAAGTTCACAAACAACAACAAACAAAAAGTAAACCGAAATTGTCGACACGTACCGAAGCGAATCGTTCATCCAGAATTGTGATGACGGCAGTCAGTAAAGATCGATCAATAAATCCCCTCGCTTCGCACAATTGACTGTCGGTCACTGTTTGTGTGCTTGCGGCACAATGCTTTTGGTGGTCAAGGGTCAGGAAACTGGAATGATGTCAATCACTTGCTTGTGCAACGGTTTTGGCACATTTACCCACCATAAATGCCGGTGTTCCCACAAACAAACAAGCACTCACTTGTGGTTATCAGCTCTCAGTTGCTCACACGCAGCCAAAATGGTCTCCAGCCGCTCGCACTTGTCTCTGCTGCTCTTCGTTTCGAGTTTCGCATTGATCTTTGGTATCAGACATTCGTTGACCTGAGTTAAACAACAAGAGATAAGAAATCTGAATGAATAAAAAAGAGAAATAAGAGCATGAAAATACCATGGTAGCCAGCGCAGCATCGGTTCGATCACAGGCGTGGTAAGCGCGCAACACGCTCAGAAATTTGGGTAAATGTTGCGGGTTGGATAAATCGAGTGCGGACTTGAGTTGGGATTCGAGTATTCGTTGACATCGACCAGCTAGTTGGTTGTGCGCTACTTGCACTTTCGGCGAGATGTCCATCGATAGACGTCTGCAATTGCATTCAGTTATTGAAAATCATCAAATTGAGCCACGTATGTGGGTGTTAGCGTTAGCAACACAAACGTACAATCTGAGGGGTCTGCCGAACACTTGTTACTTGACCTGATGTTTGACAAAAATTATGCATCTAAAGCAATTTAATGTTCTCAGCATTAAAATAAACCGTGTTCACACTTGTTGGATTCAAAAATAGACTGCAGACAGCGCATAAATGGCCAAACTACCGTGACGACAACCATCACCACCCGGTCTTGTAAGTATGCTTCTATCACTTCGTTTTATCTGCATTGTTTATGGGTCATTGAAGACCAACAAAAGAAACAAACCTGTATTCATGTCTTGTCGCTTCAGTGCATTCAAACAGGTATGTCAAGCGATGCAACAGCGCCAAATCACCGTCTGCGTTTGTCGTGCGTCTCAACAACGTGCGTAACTTTTCCAACACTACCCTCATTCGCAGTCGAGTCTCGATCTTTTGCTGGTCCAGACGCGAATTATTGACCCGTTCGTTGGTGGCGTGCAGCTCGCTCGATGCTGCGTTCATTCGCGATGTTGATTCCTGTGTGAGAATGGCGAACACAGCTACTTTTAAAAGGCCCATTTATGTATACTCCTGACTGTTTGGCAGTAGCAGTCAGAACTTTGTGGCGCATTTTCATCAATATTTAGACCAAAACATTGTCTTCCCCCTCCTAGCTCGGCCGGTATGTTGGTGGTACAGTAGGTACATTTTTGGTGGTACAGTAGGTTGCCACCTCCGCCTGGGTAGCTGCACCACTGTGGGGCGGGGGGGAGAGGGTGCCCATAGGAGTTATTAGGCCTAAAATAGGCATTTCTAGACCCGAAAAGGATAATTTTTAGGTCAAGGTCGTCAACAGTCACAAAATACCCTCTTATGGTGAATTTTTTCTGAAAAAAGGCCAAAACTAGGTAGAATTTTCCAAAAAATGACTTGTCTTCCCCCAGGGGGTACACTAATCGCCACTCCGAAAAATGGGTAGGTACATTAATAGCCCCGCCGGACCAGGAGCTACACTGCAGCCAGGCCAAACGGTTCGCTCGCTCAACATGACAAGTAAATAACGTTTACATTGGTACAAATCGCAAAATC
Source organism: Rhynchonema sp. JSB1_4 (assembly GCA_030248065.1). Taxonomy (NCBI): domain Eukaryota; kingdom Metazoa; phylum Nematoda; class Chromadorea; order Monhysterida; family Xyalidae; genus Rhynchonema; species Rhynchonema sp. JSB1_4. The sequence goes on from JASAMV010005375.1 coordinate 5,953, forward strand.
CATTTCATTCATCGAAAAATTAGATGATTATATCCAAGTCCGATGCAAAGATCGAAAAAGGTGGACAAAGGTGGACGAAATCACGGACAGACAGGTTTTGTATTCATATTCATGTCCGTAAATTCCACACCCGGTCTTGCAGTCATGCTTCTGGCCAGTGTAGTGGCAGGCAGATGGTTGCAAGGTACCCTTGGGGGGGATGGATCCAGATGGTTGCAAGGTACCCCCCTACCCAGCCTCCAGAAGGTTGCAAGGTACCCCTGGGGTCCGAAAAAAGGGTGTTTTTTGCATGCATTATACAGCAAATTTGGCCGAAAAATTGGTACTTTTTTGCATTTTGGCCGAAAATTTGCCTAAAATACCTATTATATGGAGCTCTGCGCGCGGAGCGCGCGATTTTTGGGATTTTGAGGTCGAAAAACACCCATTTTTGCCTATAAAAACCATAAATTGATGGTTGCAAGGTACCCTCCGGGGTGGTTGCAAGGTACCTACCCTTCCCCCCCAAGGGGTGGTTGCAAGGTACCTACTCCTTAGTAGGGTTAGAGGTCGGGGGGGTACCCGACACCCGACAGCCGACACCCGACATCTGGAAGTACCCGACACCCGACACCCGACATCTCAGAAAAAAAGCCGACACCCGACACCCGACAGTTGCAAAAAAACCCGACACCCGACATCTAGTTTTTGAAAAAAACCCGACACCCGACACCTGTTTTTGGACCAAAAACAGGCAAATTTTTGCTTATTTGCATCATTTGTGCAATTTTTTGGCTCAAGTTACTGAATTCAAGTATTTTCACACGAAATAAACACCAAAATGTCACATTCTGCGTCATCGGAAACATTCGGTTCGAAGAAAATTTTCTCTCAAAATTCTTCTCTCAGCAAAACTGATGTTTTGAACCGTAAGTGTCGGGTGTCGGCTGTCGGGTGTCGGGTCCCAAAAAACCCGACACCCGACATCTGGGGGTACCCGACACCCGACACCCGACACCTACACTTTTTTGGCACCCGACACCCGACACCCGACAGCCGACACCCGACATCTCTCTAACCCTACTCCCCAGGGGGGGGGGGGGGGACCCCCCCCCATCCCCCCCCCCCCCCAGCCACTACACTGCTTCTGGCACTTAACCTTCTTCTATTATGTATTATCGACTTGGTATGCACGCAACGAAACAAACAAACCAAGTTCGACACCGGATTAGTAATTTTCGTGCTTCGCTCTTTGACATACCTGAAAATCGTTGGCAATGTGCGCATAGTCACCGGAGACTTTGTCGAGCGTGGTCTTGAGATTGACCAAGTTCGACGACAGGTTAACAAAATCAGCATAGTCATCATTGATAAGTTCAATCATCGAATTCTGCACAATTCGCAAATAAACGCGCAGGTCCTTCTGTATCTGTTCGATCGACGCCCGTCGTCGGGCCGACGTCAAAAACAGTTCGACATTAAAATCGGGTCGGCCGAATTCGGCACGATTGAAACACAACTGAGACGTGGCCGCACTCGACAATGCGTCCATTCTGCTTTTATTCGTGATGCCTAAAAAGTACCCAATGGGAATTAGCTTGTGCTGTGTTTCTGGGCCAGTGCTGATTTTGTTGTTGACGAGTCTCAGCTCAAACTCGGCACCCAAAAAGTATCGGGTATCGGCTTGTCTTTCCAAGGTATCGGGTGTTATGCTTTTTCGCGATTAAATTTATTTTTGATCGCGATTTTCAAATCTTAATTTACGAACTGAAAAGATTTTAAAATGTAGGTATGTGTGTGGGAGCCTTTTCAAGTTGCATGAGCCGCAGTGCTGTGGCTGCTTTTGCGGGGCGGGTAGAGTACATAGGTGGACGGAAAAACCGGGGCGGGTAGGGTGGTAGTGTGCCTGGAATCTTGGGGGAGTCCGGTTTGGGGGGAGGGGGTATTTATCGGGGCGGGTCGTACAATACAAGTTTTTCTGGGTGCCTATTTTTATATGCTATAAAGTGCATATAGCGCGCGATTTTTTTGCACTTTTAAGGGTTTTAGGTCGAAATTTGGGCACTTTTGACCGAAAAATGGGCATTTTGAGGGCAAAAATCGGGGCGGGTAGGCTACCAGAGCAGGGCGGGTAGGGGGGTAGGGTACCGGAGCGGGGCGGGTAGGGGGGGGGGGTAGTGTACCAGGCCGGGGCGGATAGGGTACCATTGGCGGGGGACCCCCTCCCCCCAGCCACAGCACTGATGAGCCGTGACACAGAGCATGAATTGTATGACAAAATTTGTTGCGCGCAGTACTCAATGGCTGAACAATGATTGGGAGTTCTGTAAATGTTCAGAGGTACCATCACCGTCAGTGATGCAATTGGTCCATGTTGGTCATGGTGCAGTGGTGTCGTTGGGAAATCAAAAAGTCAGGATACCGGATACCCAAAGTCCAAAATTTTCGGATACCGGATACCCAAAATGAAAAATCTCGGATACCAGGGGCAGGGGGGTGTGCTCCCTAAAATAAAAATCTCATATACCCAGGGGGGGTTGTTCAAAAAGGGTCAATTTTTTAGGGAAAATCGAGCAAAATCGGCATTGAAAGCGCAAAAATGGCCATTTTGGGGGTTATGCTTGTGCCAGCAAGCGATTTTGAGCATTTTGGATCTCAGTATTTACCTACCACAGAACCCGAGGGGGTTGGGGGGTTGAGCACTTACCTCTCACAACTCCAGATCTTACCTCAAGCAATTTTATGCCTTTTTAAGGCAAAGATCGGTTTTTCGACCTTATTTTCCCAAAAATCGCAAGCTCCGCGCGCCAACCCGCACATAATACGTTACGTATTTTAAGGCGATTTTCGGCGAAAATTTGAAAAGAGCACTATTTTTAGTTTTTTGCCTTTTTGAGTGACCAGAATCATACCTCTCACGCTTCCGGCCGGTCCCATTCCCAACCCCGCATCATACTTAGGTATTTCCCACACAACACATGGGCCTCCCACTGTATACTGGCGGATGGAAAAAACCGTTTTTTTCACGAAAAAAAAACCGAAAAAACCGGGTTCATCTGGGACGTGAAAAAAAACCGAAAAACCCTCAGCCTCCGGGAAACATCGGTTTTTTTCACGAAGTTTTCCAATTTTTGACAGAAGTTGGAAAATATTTTTGTTCAGAACAACATTGGCCAAGTGTTGGCGATGTCAATGTGGCTTGTTTCAACTATTTTCCCGTATTGTCGGAAATAGAACCCGGCCCGGGGAGTCTACTTTAGGCATGGGGGCAATGCCCAATACCCAATATCACCCAACCCAATACCTGGTATTGGGTACACAGTACCCAATGCCAGGTATTGGGTGCCGGTATTGGGTACCGTCAGTGTAGTTCCTGGTCCGGAGGGGGAGATAGCGGACCCCCGTTTTTTTCGGAGGGGGAGATAGTGTACCCCCGAGGGGGGAAGGGGGGGGAAGACCCAAATTCGGGAAAAAGTCACTTCTTGAGGTAGAAAATTTGACCTATTTTTGCACCTTTTTGGAAAAAATTCTTCATAAAAAGGGTATTGTGGCGACTTTTGAGAACATTGACCTAGAAATCACACATTTTAGGCCTAAAAATGCCCATTTTAGGCCTAAAAATGGCCATTTTAGGCAAAAATTGGGGGAGATAGTGTACCCGGAGGGGGAGATAGGGGGATAGTGTACCACCCGAGGGGGAGATAGCGTACCCGAGGGGGGGGGCCGGGCCGCCCCTCCCCCCCCCAGGAACTACACTGGGTACCGTAAAAACCTAAATAGAAGGGGGGCTCTATTAACTCACTGACCCCATTTTGGGGGGCTCTATTACGGGGGGGGCTCTATTCCGGGGGGGCCTCTATTAATTCACTGACCCGAACCTGAAAAATTGTCCCCAGAAATACCCCCTAAAAACCCCTAAAAACGGGTTTGAAAGGATGTTTTTTCGCTTGTAATCGCATTTATTCGTGTCTATTCGTCAATAGGAGGCGTATTATGTGCTCTGAACGAACAACAAACGTGCATAAATGTACCTGTACACCACTATCAAGGCTTAATACACTACAGTATATGGCATGTTACTTAGGGGGGCTCTATTCCGTGGGGGGCTCTATTAATTCACTGACCCCTTTTTTTGGGGGGGGGGGCTGTATTACGGGGGGCTGTATTTAGGTTTTTACGGTATTGGGTGTGGGCCTGGTATTGGGTATTGGGTATTGGATTGGGTCTTTTCCAGGTGTTGGGTGCCACCCAATACCCCTGTTTTGCCCTATTTTTCTCCTCCAGAGCCCTGAAATGGTGAAAAATTTTCAATTTTTTCGCCCTTGAAATCGCTTTTTTTGGCTGCAATGTTAAGAAGAATGAGAGATTCTGTCATATTTTACTTAGAATTCTATCAAAAACCCAAAACAGGCCCATTTTTTAAAAAAAAGTTTGGAATTTTTGGGTATTGGGTCGGTATTTGGTATTGGGTATTGGGTCTCAACCTGATGCAGTGTAGTGGCAGGCAGATGGTTGCAAGGTACCCTTGGGGGGGATGGATCCAGATGGTTGCAAGGTACCCCCTACCCAGCCTCCAGAAGGTTGCAAGGTACCCCTGGGGTCCGAAAAAAGGGTGTTTTTTGCATGCTTTTTTCTGCAAAATTGGCCGAAAAATGGTACTTTTTTTGCATTTTGGCCGAAAATTTGCCCAAAATAGCTATTATATGGAGGTTTGCGCGCGGAGCGCGCGATTTTTGGGGTTTTGAGGTCGAAAAACACCTATTTCTGCCTACAAAAACCATAAATTTATGGTTGCAAGGCAGTGTAGTTCCTGGTCCGGAGGGGGAACAGACGTACCCTCCACTATTTTCGGAGGGGGAACAGACGTACCTACCTGGGGGGGGGGGGGGGGGGGGGGAAGTCCCAATTTGGGGGGGGACGGAAAAAAGTCATTTTTTGAGGTCAAAAAATTGGACTATTTTTGCCTTCTTTTGCGAAAAATCCCCTATAAAAAGGGTATTTTGGCGTTTTTTTGGAGGTTTCGCCTAAAGTTGACCTATTTTTTGGCCTAAAAATGCCTATTTTAGGCCTAAATTTGCCCATTTTAGGAAAAAATTGGGGGAGCAGACGTACCCGGAGGGGGAACAGTGGGGCAGGCGTACCTCGGAGGGGGAACAGACGTACCCGAGGGGGGGGGGGGCCCCCCCCCCCCCCCCCCCCCAGGAACTACACTGTGCAAGGTACCCTCCGGGGTGGTTGCAAGGTACCTACCCTTCCCCCCCCCATCCCCCCCCCCCAAGGAGTGGTTGCAAGGTACCTACTCCTTAGGGGGGGGGGGCCCCCCCCCCCATCCCCCCCCCAGCCACTACACTGACCTGATGGGTATTGGGTTGGGTGTCGGGTCCCATTTGAGGTATTGGGTATTGGGTATTGGGCAGTGTAGTGGCAGGCCCATGTGTGGGAGGTAAGTATGATGCGGGGTTGGGACCGGAAGCGTGAGAGGTATGATTTTGGTCACCCAAAAAGGCGAAAAAACACCGTTTTTGTGATACAATTTTGGCCAAAAATTGTGGTAAAAATAGTACTTTTTCAAAATTTTCGCCGAAAATCGCCTAAAAATAGGTATTATGGGTGGGTTTGCGCGCGGAGCGCGCGATTTTTGCGAAAATAAGGTCGAAAAACACCGATTTTTGCCTTAAAAAGGTATAAAATTGCTTGTGAGAGGTATGATTTGGAGTTGTGAGAGGTAAGTACTCAACCCCCCCAACCCCCCTCGGGTTTTGTGGTAGGTAAGTACTGAGAGGGGGTTACCCCCCCCAACCCCCCCCCCCAGCCACTACTATGGTATTGGGGGTGGGCCCTGGTATTGGGTATTGGCTTGGGTCAAAAAATCGGTATTGCCCCCATGCCTAACTTTTTCAGCGGGGTCATTTTGGGGGTTCAGTTTTGGGGGGTCAATTATTGCGGGCTGCGGGGCTATATTTTCATTTGGCCCCCGACGAAAAAACCACTGTTAATAATGCGCGCAAAAATGGCTACCGGGCCGGGCCGACGTTACCGGGCCGGTTTCCGGTCTCTGTCAACCAGAGGTGGGAATCGGGCCGGGCCGGGACGGGGTGGCCGGCCCGAAAAGGCCCGACATCATCGAATTTCAAGAAAATCGTGATTTCAGTCAACGTGGATTCAGTTCCTTGTATAATCCGGGTGTTCCCTGGACAACGACGGGGACGAGCCATCTGGATGTCGTTCATTCATGGTGCGTGATCTATTTTTTAATTCAGCCTCTGCGCTTCACTCGCACGATATTGGTAGGGTGCATTGGAGTACAAGAGCACATTGCTTCTGAATGAAGCAGGCATTTCCTGAGGCTCAAGAACCATTCCCTTGTCTTACATATGCACAGATTGCACGGCATCCGTTTGTAATCAGGGCATCCTGCAGAAGCACTGGGGGAAGACTGATCACGGATTTGAAATAACGGATCAAGATCAAACGGAATCCGCGTAGCCAGCCGACGGTTCAGTCCCGGGGCACAGGTTCAGGTCCGGCCAATTAGGCCCTCAGGCCTCACTGGAGCCTATTCCTAAGCCTATAAATGGGTCAAATATGCTGGGCCTTAATCGGTCGGGCCTGAAAAACTGGGCCTGAAAAGGTCGGGCCTGAACTTCCGGGCCTGAAAAGTAGCGGAATAGTTGCATTTCCTTTGTGATTGCCACCAGTTATAATGCGGCCTTATCAGTGCCTTCCATAGCTGTTCACAGGAACGGTTTATGTAATTTCAAATTTCCATTGAAACCAGTGAATTGTGACGTTCTTGCTTTGTATATATCAAATCACTGATGTCATTCACTGTGGATGGAAAGTGTATGTTTATGGGTGCAAATATCATGAAATCATGGTAAGTGCGGCGTTTGATGAGATCAGTGAAAATTACCGTCAGAAATTCCTAATATAATCACGAATGTTCTAATTTGAGACCACAGGCAACAAAAAAAGATAGATAAAAGCCAAAACAGTATTATATTGGTGTGCAGAACGAAAAATTTTATGTGAAAGGACAGGAAAGCTCATTAAGCCGCTCTCGCCTAATGGTGCTTCATGTGGTGTCGTCCCTTTTTAATTGCGTTGCACATAGCTTGACATTGTTGCGAATCTGTAAAGATGCAAGGATTTAGATTCATCGATGTTGACAAAACATTTGAGAAGTGCGAAAAAAACTGGAGTGTGTTACCCTCTTGCTCGGTGGCGGTCAGATCAGCACCACATTCTGCTTTCTGGCTGCGAAAGTTTGTGCATTCGCGACAAATACTCGCACAGTCACCGGATTTCGCTTTGCCGGCCACGCACCTATTCCGCTTCTGACCCGCCTGCCGACACGTTTCATTGGAGTTGAGCTGCAGTGAAAAATGCTGTGTTGATGTTTCAATGAGACTGATCGAAGATGTTGCAAATATGACTGACCTCACGTCGGTAGTGGTGACTGGCACTCACCACGGCGATCAGTGCAATCAGTACAACGCACGTAAGCTGCATCGTTATTATGGACCAGGTGACACGGACGACACGACTGAAATGAGGGATTAAAGAGCTGAGCACAGTGCCATAACTATGACGGTTGACTACCACATCTGCAAGAATTATGAAGCAAAGCCATGGACTTTTGGGCCACGTTAAACTATCGTTCACTACATCGAGAATTTCCTACAGCGGGTGTCCACAAAAAGTCCACTGCTTAATTCAATGTATACATGATATTGCTAAATGTTGAAATAAGAGCAAAACTTATTGCATGCGCGGCAAGATGCACCTGGGCAGACATGCAATAATGACGTTTATGGTGTACTGTACTTACAAATGTTATGGAGCGCTAAAAGCCTGCGCTTGTGGAAACGCCCTGTTTCTGATGAACGTTGGATGCCTGCGCGCACGTTAATGCGATGACAGATGGGTATCATGGCCATAATAACCCAAAAATAACTGTCTTCGTACGCCAAACAGTACAAACAAGAAACCAGTTTTTCACCTCCGAAGTTATGTTTTCACATGCAGGTGCATGCGCACATGCGATCACACGCAGGGGTGCAAAGCGTGACCAATTACCCTTCTCATTTGAGATGACGCCTTTTTGGGCCAGTATAGACTCAGAAGAAGCATTCTGTATCTGGAATGAACTCGTGTAAGTATTACGTTAGCGCGCGTCCCGGACAAAACAGCGGAGACCAAAACAGCGGTTTTTAAATACAGCAGCCACCTAAAAAATATTTGCTGAGGGCGGCCTAAGGGTGGAATTTTCGAAACGGTGTAAAGGTCAGTTGGGCGTAAAGGTCGGTGTAAAGTTCGGTCGAAAGCTCGGTCGGCGTAGCTCGGTGTAAACGTGAAACATTGCCTGTTATTAACGTGGAATGTTTCAAGTTTACACCGAGGTCTATCACACTGAGCTGTCGACCGAGCTTTCCACCGACCTTTACACCCAACTGACCTTTACACCGTTTCGAAAATTTCACCCTAAGCCTGATGGCCAAGGCATACTGTAGGTGCCTTCAGTGCCCGCTGTTTTGTAACACGCTGCATTGTCGTCTGCTGTTTTGTTCGTACCCCGTTGGCCCTCTGAATACAAATAGCGCGTAAAACTGGTTTTATTCCTTCAGGTTTATTATTGTATACTTGATCAAAGCGGTTTCTTGAAGAAAAATGCGTTTATGTTCGTCATTAAGTTTGTTGATTTGAAGGTCGATAGGAGCTGACTTCCATGTCCTGAACGCCGGTGGCAAAATGCGATGTTATACATACATACCTTGACCAAGAATACATTAATGCCCGTCTTGTATCTTTGATCATTAATCACTTCAAAAACGAGCGATGTGCTCTGTGGGCACGTGCAACGTACCACGTGCCAGGGTTGGGCAAAAAACGTTTTTTTTCAAAAAATTTTTTTCCAAACCGCCCGGTTGCCAAAAACATGCTGCAAAAAAGTTTGAAAGCGTACGGTTTAGGAAGAAATAATGGCTAAACACCGTAATTATGTGTGTTATAAGACCAGTAAACGTGTTTCAAGCCTTTTCCAGCGAGTTGCAAACATTCCGGCTTGGCCCACTTCATCTGACCAAATTTGGCAGGGGATCGACCATGAAAATCAAACCCCATATCGACGTATACATACATACAGTATTATACATTATCTCGACGAAGTAAAAATTAGTCAAAAAATTTGACAAACACTAGACACAAGATTGAATTTCTTACAAAAGGAAGGTATACCTTCCTTGAAACATCAGGAAACTTGATGGAAATTCAGGATAAAAAACGAAAAACGACCCAGACGTTTTTTTAAAAAAACGGCGCTTTTTAAATAAAAACACCTTTTTTGTCCAACCCTGCCCCTTGCACTTCAAAAAGCTTTCGCCATTTTCGCATATGCTCGTAACGGTGGACGGATACTACCAAGCCTATCGAAGCTCTATGATCATGTACAACAGCGCCGGTGTTTGTATGCAATGCGCACAAAGGCTGTGACAAAGCTGAATCGATGTTTGTCGGAAACTTGAACAACACTAGCTGCATACTATGTTTTCACTATTAGTTTTATCACAGGTAATGTTTGTGATCAAATTAAGCCGAAATAATATTAAATTTAAGGAATGAAATTAACAAAAACCGTGGATAAAACAACATGACGTGCCAATACTTTTTGACTATAAATCGGTTATAGGTAATCCTTTTGTGACAGCGGCTTAGAAAAACGAAGTTTTGAAGTGAAGTTAATGTTATCTGGTCTTTGTTGTTGTGGACAAAAAAAGGCAATGTAACGAAAAGATAAAAAAACGTCCTGGCAGATATGTAATTGCTTCATCAATGTTATGAGATCGAATGATATCGTTACGAATCAAATGACTTTCATCATTCATTCTTATTTACCCGCCGAATATGGCATCAAGGAGAGTTTTCTCTGAAATGCATGTAGCCGGATTGATGCACAAAGAGACAAAAACATGCTGCATCGCACAATGTCCAATCGGTGAACGCACTTGTGCAACAGTTGTTCTGACACTTCATGTCGTGTCCACGGCACTCGCCTGGCCATCGACCAGTGCACGATTGAGTGTGACACACCGGCGGCAACCCGGCTGCTGCAAAGAATCGGTTGGATGATTGTCGATGGCAGCCAATAACAACAGAACTAGAAAAGACTCACAGCAACGAGAGTTCATGCAAAATTTGAAAATTTTTGTGCTGTCAAGAAAGCAGCGCAACGTTGAAGTCGTTCAACTTACCACACAAATATGTCCTGCGGTCGCATGCCTCGCCGTCCCAATACTTGCAATCCTGATCACGGGAACAGAAACGTTGTGGAATTTGTTCTGAAAAAGTTATTCGCCCTTAACTACAACAGTTATACTGCAGATTATGGGTGGCCAGGTCACACTGTAAGCGAGCATAAACAGCGATTAGATATCATATTTTCTGTGATTCTTAGGTTGTGAAGAAAAAATTCGACCAACCACACAAATATGTCGCGCGGTTGCATTCCTCGCCTTCCCAATACTTGCAATCCTGATCACGGGAACAGAAACGCTGTGGAATTTGTTCTGAAAAAGTTATTCGCCCTTACCTACAACAGTTATACCTGCAGATTATGGGCGGGCAGGTCACACTTTAAGCGAGCATAAACAGCGATTAGATAGCATATTTTCTGTGGTTCTTAGGTTGTGAAGAAAAAAATTCGACCAACCACACAAATATGTCGCGCGGTTGCATTCCTCGCCTTCCCAATACTTGCAATCCTGATCACGGGAACAGAAACGTTGTGGAATTTGTTCTGAAAAAGTTATTCGCCCTTACCTACAACAGTTATACCTGCAGATTATGGGTGGGCAGGTCACACTTTAAGCGAGCATAAACAGCGATTAGATAGCATATTTTCTGTGGTTCTTAGGTTGTGAAGAAAAAATTCGACCAACCACACAAATATGTCGCGCGGTTGCATTCCTCGCCTTCCCAATACTTGCAATCGTCATCGCGCGAACAATACGTTAGCTCCGGTTCTGCAAATAAAAAGTCTGCACATTATAGAACGTGCGGTGACGTCAACAGATCAATCAGTCACTGTTTCGAATGCACACCGCATAAATATAGGTCCGTCTGTTGCCTCGCCAAAACCACAGTTGCAGTCGTCAGTGCAAAAAGTGGCGCCGACGGTGGAAAGAAACGAGCGTTGTTGCTCAGTGCGATTTAACCAAATGAATGGTCGCACACAAAGGAGCAGGACCCCAGACGCACCGCAACACTGGTCGACACATATGTCACCGTACTGTCGGCAGTCGTGGTCACGTCGACATGGATCCGTGTAGCCGCAGTCCCTTTCTGCAGATGAGAATCAAGCCTTCAGTACACACCGGCTGTGCATGTGCGTATTGCAGCGATAGAAACAGAACAAGAGGGCGGCTAACCACATTTGCGAGTCCGTCGATTGCAGATGAATGCCCTGTCCCTACAGTCCATGTCGTTGTTGCAGTACTTGCCAGCGTAGCTGTGTTCTCGTGCACCTACCATGTATATGTAAAACAGTGACATTGCACTTCGGAGTCACACACAGATAAAGAATGCGAAAAAGTTCACTCACCGGCCGCCACGGATACGGCAATCGCCAAAACGCAAACGACCAATATTCGAGCGCACATTGTTTTCAGCCGTTTGCTGCTCGCTCAAAGTTACGGTACACGTTTACTACATATGTACGCACATTTGCGTCGTCTTCAGCGCACATGTCTTGGAGCATAAAAACATTGCGAACAACGTTGACGCCCTCAAACGGCTGTGCACAGCGTGCATGAAGAGCATCACCGTGAACTGGTTTTGTCATGTTTGGTCTGGTGTTTCGCTGCTATTTCAACTGCGTGCCACAATGTACAATCATGTAAAATTTTATCATAAACCTTGTGCGCAGAATGATGTTGTTGCTCAAGCAAGCAAGCAGGGAATAAGGTACCGCAAAAAGCAGTTGTGGCTTGGGTTTGAATCAAGGTTTTCGCAAAACATGTTATCAGCGGTCTACAAGAATCGGATTCTTGTTTTTAAATCAAATGTAAGTCTTTGCAGAAATCGTGGTTTTGAAAAGTGCTGACACGTTCGTTGCACTGTACGTTTGCTTCGCTTTGGCGCAGAAAATGAATGCCCAATTTTGCGCACAACAGAGGCTTGTTAGATCAAAATATAACAGCACATACAGCTTTGTTCAAAACTGTTCAAGCTTAAAACACGTTCTGCTCAGAACCACGATATTATTACGGACATTAGCGACCGTGGGTCGACACGCAGCAGTTGTCTTCGCAGCGATGGTGGGTTATAGCCCGAGCACTCGCCTGCCTGTTGACCAGAGCAGGTTTGATTGAAGCACCGAGGATGTGCGGCACGGTCATCTAAGCCCATGCTAAAGCTTGAACAATGCTGTTGAGACCAAAGTTTACAGAAAACTCACCGCATCGAGAATCCACACAACTTTTACACCAGCCGCAATCCTAAGGATAAGAGCAAGGCTTCGCGGTCACTAAAACAAATAAACGATCAGAGCATGTTTCAGTGCGGCTTCTTATTGTTCAAAAATAGGACGATCTGCACTATATTTTGACCAGAAATCGGAAACGGGCCGGCCGGTGGAGGGCTGCAGGTCGGCCCGGTCCGGCCCGGCCCGGCCCGGTCAGCCAATTTTCAATGGCCGAAAACTGAAAAAGTCCAAAAAGCTGAAAAAAATCCGAAAATTTTCTGCAGAATACTTGTTTTCACTGGTGCAGCTGGGGGGAAGGGGTAGGCAGGTATTAAGTAGGTACATAGATTGACGCGCCATCCTGATGCAGTACGTAAGTCGCCGCCCCGGCTGGTACAGTATAGTAGGTTAAATTTTTGGCTCAAAATGGTTTAAAATCGGTATTTTTCACTCCATATAGGGGAAAAATTAGCGCTTAAGAGTATACGTTCTCATCAATATGTAGACATAAAAATTTTGTTCCCGGATGACCCCCCTTGCTCGGCCGGTCGGTGTAGTAGGTAGATTCATTGCAGGCAGGCTTTTTTGGTGGTACAGTAGGTTGATTGCAAAGGCCTGGGTATGGGTAGCTACAACACCACTGCTTCTTTCTTCAAAACGATGACTGAAAAGATCAAGAACTAGGAAATGTTATTGCGCGAAACGCAAGAATTTTGAAAATTTTGGTTCAAAAAATGGTAATTTCGTTCGAATTTAGGCATACCGGGCCGGGCTGCTCGGCACAGGCCCCCCAAATCTCCGGCCCGGCCGGGTCGACCATGTCCAAAATCGGGGCCGGCCCGTTTCCGATCTCTGACGCGCACACCAAAGGCTGACTTCACAATGCATTCGAGTTTGCGATTTTCGGAGCCGCTGCTCGTGCATGATCAACAAAGCATGCGACCAGGAAGCCATTTTGCTCTGACGCTCTTGGCACTGGTGAAATCGTGTTCAATGGTGGTTGAAGGACACATTGTGCAACACATCGTCGTAACACCGCCGTATGGCGGATCACCAGCATGTACGTGTACGTCCTCAGAATCAGCCTGGATAAATTTGAATTTGGACGTCCAATATCATTCTGCTTGTTGGGCATGTGTCTTTGTGTTGTGTGCTTTTCACTTCGGCGTCGTTTGTAGGCCATCTCACAGACGTTAGGCTGCGATTAGATAAATGCGGAATGGCAAATTTCTGCATTTTGCATTCCGCGTTTATCTAATCGCTGCCTTAGTCTTACAGTATGTAAGTCACTGCAATTCCTGGGACATGTACGCTGTTCCACTATCACTTGTAAACAGATTTTTTTGTTTGTTGCATGTGATTCAAAAGTAAAACCGCGTAAGGCTGTACCGTATTTGTCACAAAATAGGATATAGACCATGAATTATTATCTTGGTTTCGTGGAAGAAAAAGATTTAAAATACAGAAATACAGTAGAACACTGCAATCCGTAACTTTATGGTGCCAACGGGAACTGAACCAATTGTACTGTATCCTTGGTAAAATACATACTGTAAGCGCTTGAAGGTTTACACTGCGGGGTATCACAACATTTGAGAAGACTTTACTAACATGAACTATCACTACCAACCAAGGAAGAGATGAAAATCATAGTGACCTTGCAAGAAAAGTTGGCGCATAGAAGCTTGGTAACCCGACATTAGTATTGAAAGGTGATTCAGCCAGTCGGCGATTATAGGATTTGCACACTGTCTGAAATAACGATAGCCAATTCTTTTTGTAAGAGGTCGTTCCCAATTATAAATACGCGTTGGCAAGCGAGAAAAGAACGCACGGCTTTTGCAGCATTTACCCTGGGATCCGCCTTGACAACTGTGATTGGACGGGCACTGCGAGTCAGCCGTGCACAGCTGCATATGGCGCTCGCATCCCGGAGGCGGCTGTCGCTGTGTCGTAGTTGCTGTTGTTGTTGTTGTCCTCGCCCGCTTTTGTTCCACTGCACAGAATATTAAATACCGTATTTCCTCAAATAGAAGCCCCGGGCTTTCCATTTTTCAGCAACCCTCTGACCTTGGGGTTCTATCAGTGGGGGCTTCTATTGAGGGGGGCTTCTATTTTTTCAGCGACATTCTGGTCCAAATGAGCCCCGTACATTGCGACGAATAAGTTCCACAAAGAGCAAATATCGAGTATTTGAGAAGAGAAATGCACCTAAACGTGCATAATGCACCACTTTCAAAGCATTCGAGTCAGTTCGTATTCTATAAATAGCACATAAATACATGTTTTTGCACAGCAGCGACTGTGAGTATTGGTACATAACATTGGGGGCTTCTATTAGAAGAAATACGGCAAGCTTTGATTAGGTGATACATATGAAAATCAAGTTCGGGGTCCAGACCGCATATTTTTATTCGTCGGTCGCATACCATGCCACGATCACAGTCATTGTCTCCGCCACGGCCACACATCGCCGCTGAAAAGTTGAGTTATGTATAGTATTTCCTTTTTATGCAAGGCAAAGGAAACAAACGACCCCACGTTATAACTCAACTCCAGTTTGGGGTCGAGATCTCAGAAACTAATGAAAGAGATTAAGAATGTGTCCTTGTTAATCCAAGCACGACACTCAGCAGCAAACATAGTGAAATGTTTCATTGACATGCTGGCAGCGCACACGTAACAAAGCTCACAGCGAGCATGTGAAACATTGCTGTTGTTAGATTCCACAGGCAAACATTGACACGTTTTTGCCAACTGCGTCATTGAGTCGAAATTGTAATCTCGACCTCAACTAGAAGTTCAGTTATAACACGGGGGCAGCTTGTTTCCGTGGACCAAGAAAAACAGGAAACACTATACCTATTCTCGAGTCAGCAAGTGGCATCATTATCATCGGGTTGTCCAAAAGCAACCGAGCTCTGTGTGATGCCTTTATAAATTGCGTCAAACCAAACCCTGCGTGTAACACACCACAGCAGCCGCGAATACAGAGTTCGTTCCGGCGACAGCTGAGAAATCGATCGTCGCAATGCACACATCTCGGTTGTAGTACCCACCCACTGGCATCTGCAATAGCAACAGGTTGATGGGTTGATCTGTAACCTAAAGCTGTGACAGGCACAGAAAAAACAAGAGATTTTACGAAAATAGGTTGAAAATTACGTGAGAATAGTCCAATGGCAAGACATGAAATTGTTAGCGTTCGCAGCTGGTGCATTTCGAGTGCGCGAAGTTTGAAAGTGTCGTATGGCGGCCGCTATAAAAATGTCCATAATAAATGCAGCTATTATAGAACACATCCATGTGGCTGGCAACGCCCATTCTCTCGGTGCATCAAGTTTGTGGTTTTTATTTTTTAAGTGAGTGTTTATGTGTCACATGTTATGCGGTGAATTTTATGGTTTGTAAATCGTAAGCGTGTTTCATATGAAGCTACGCAGGTGAACTAAACGATATCACAAAATATTGAATACCATGTGCAGTGCGTGTGGTGCATTCGTGAACCGGTGCATTTGCGTATTTTTATAATATCTCGACTTTGACCGGGAGGTAAATAAGGAACGAAAGAAAAACCAGAGAAGAGAGAAGAGAACGAAGAGAGAAGAGATCAAGTTTTACGCTTTCATTTCACGAAAGCCTAGGCCAGGAAAATAACCAAAATTAACAAGATATGAGCAAAACAACGAGCACAAAAACACGATTTTGGGGGCTCTATTACGGGGGGCTCTATTCCGGGCAGTGTAGTTACTGGGGGGGAGGGGGGGTCCCCCCCTCGGGTACGCTATCTCCCCCTCACAGGTGGTACACTATCCCCCTATCTCCCCCTCCGGGTACACTATCTCCCCCAATTTTTGCCTAAAATAGGCATTTTTAGGCCTAAAATGGGCATTTTTGTACCAAAAATGTGTGATTTTTAGGTCAATGTTCCAGAGGTCGCAATCGGGCCGGGTTTGGCCGGCCCGGCCCGGCCCGAGCCCCCAAATCTCCGGCCCGGCCCGGCCCGGCCCGACCCGTACCCCGAAATCTCCGGCCCGGCCCGGCCCGAACCCCCAAATCTCCGGCCCGGCCCGGCCCGGCCCGATTTTTTGGCTCAGATTTTAACCCAATTTTTGTCATAATTTTTTCAATTTTTTGACCCTATTTTTTTGGTTGAAAATTCATTTTTTTCCTTGAAAAGTCGTCAGATAGACAATACCAATGGTGCAGCAGGGGGTGGGGTCCCCCTAGGTACAGTAGGTTAGGTAGATTGACGCTCCATCGTGGTACATACAGTAGGTAGGTCGCCGCCCGGCGGCTGGTACAGTAAGTAGCTATTTTTGGCTAAAAATGGTATAAAATCGGTATTTTTCACTCCAAAAAGGCGAAAAATCGCGCGCGAAATGAGCGTTTTAGAGTACATTTTCATCAACATGTTTATTTATACCACTGGTAGGTAGGTTGTCGCCCCACATTTTTAGTGGTACAGTAAGTTGCCGCCCCGCCTGGGTAGCTACACCACTGGACAATACTGATCACTTACTTGCCGAATCCGTCAGAAATTTTAGTATTTTTGACAAAAAAATCCCTACTTTTTTCAGTAAAATAAGTCACTTCAGAAGCTTCGGGCCGGGGTGCCCGGCCCGGCCCGGCCCGACCCTCCAAATCTCCGGCCCGGCCCGGCCCGGCCCGAGCCAAAAGCCCAAAATCGCGGCCCGGCCCGAGGTCGGGCCGGCCCGATTGCGACCTCTGCAATGTTCTCAAAAGTCGCCAAAATGCCCTTTTTATGAAGAATTTTTTCCAAAAAAGGGGCAAAAATAGGTCAAATTTTCTACCTCAAAAAGTGACTTTTTCCCGAATTTGGGTCTTCCCCCCCCTTCCCCCCCTCGGGGGTACACTATCTCCCCCTCCGAAAAAAACGGAGGGTCCGCTATCTCCCCCTCCAGACCAGGAACTACACTGATTCCGGGGGCCTCTGTTAATTCACTGACCCGAGAAATACCTATTCACTTATTATTTACCAGCAGAGGTGGGAATCGGGCCGGGTTACCTCGGCCCGGCCCGGCCCGACGAGGTCCGGGGGTCGGCCCGGTCCGGCCCGGCCCGGCCCGATTCCCACCTCTGTTTACCAGGCATGCAGACACTGTCTTACCAACAGCGTCTGCATGCCCTAAATTTGGACCCCCTAATTTATCGCCGGACCGTGAACGATCTTGTGCTTGTGTACAAGGTCGTTCATGGTCTCATACCTGGGGTAACCAAGGAATCATTCTTTCCATCACGTGACACCGGCCGCCCAACCCGAGCAGTGTACCGTTTTGTCGGAAATAGAACCCCCCCATTAATTGACCCCCCCATTAATTGAACCCCCCTAAATGGCTCGAAATCAAAAATATAACCCCCCCATTAATTGACCCCCCCCCATTAATAGAACCCCACCCCCAACCTTCACCGTACCACAGATTGGTGGTATGGTAGGGCTGTGTTGTTGTGTCAAACGTTGTTTAAGCTTGCGTACACAACAGAATACAGCTTTTTAAGCGTAATTGCCGCTGTTGAAGTTAGAAAATACCGAAAACAAGCCATTTTTTATGGGCATTATTAACAATGATTTTTTTCGTCGGGGGGCCAAATGAAAAATATAACCCCCCCAATAATTGACCCCCCCATAAATTGAACCCCCCCAAAATGACCCCAGTGAAAAAATAGACCCCCCGGGTTCTATTTCCGACAATACGGTAGTTCCTGGTCCGGAGGGGGAACAGGCGGTACCCCCCTTTTTTTCGGAGGGGGAACAGACGTACCCACCTGGGGGGGAAGGGGGGGGAGGGACCCGGAAGGGGGGGGAGGACCCAAATTTGGCGAAAAGTCATTTTTTGAGGTCGAAAATTTGGCTCATTTTTGCCCCTTTTAGGAAAAAAAACCTCAATAAAAAAGGTATTTTGGCGATTTTTGACGACATTGACCTAAAAATAACTCATTTTATGCCTAAAAATGCCTATTTTAGGCCAAAATTTGCCTATTTTAGGTAAAAATTGGGGGAGCAGACGTACCCGGAGGGGGAACAGTGGGGCAGGCGTACCATGGAGGGGGAACAGACGGACCCCCCCTCCCCCCCACCCCCAGGAACTACACTGAACCCGAGGGCACTCCCACAGGTTGTGTCGGGCTCATGGGGCGGGTCCGGACTTGTCCGGGTATTGGGCATATCGCGTCGTGGACCTCTGGAACGGTCTCCCAGAGAGTGTGGTCTTTGCCTTCAAAACTAAACTAAACTCACGTGGTCGAGACCTAGTTTCTCGCCACATTTCTTCAAAATTTTCAGCCGTCGTTCACTGATCCCCTCAGTCACTGGGTTGCTGCTTTTCAGATAATCATCAATATTCCGTCATCCGTTGTCGACTTTATTGCTCGTTAAGTTTGTTCTCTTCATTAGTTTGGTTGAATCTCGCCGGTACGTTTTCTTTGTCGTTTGTTCGTTCATGTTCACATTTTCGTTTATTAATACTCATCTTCATTTTTTTAGGGTTTCTCCGGATCTTGTGTAAAGGTCTTTGCGAAAGCATGCAGATAAAATTTGAATTTGAATTTGAGAATCTGAAAAGTTGTTCCCAGAAATACGGCCAAGAACGGCAAAAACCCCTAAAAAGCGGTTTGAAAATCTGTTTTTCGCTTTTAATCGCATTTATTCGTGTCTATTCGTCAATAAGAGGCGTATTATGTGCTCTCTGAACGAGCAACAAACGTGCATAAATGTACATGTGCACCACTATCAAGCCTTAAATTCCGTAAAAACCTAAAAATACAGCCCCCCGGAATAGAGCCCCCCGTAATACAGGATCCCAAAAAGGGGTCAGTGAATTAATAGAGCCCCCCGGAATAGAGCCCCCCCAAAGTAACACCCCCAATACAGTAGTGTATTAAGGCTTGGCTTGATAGTGGAACGCAGGTACATTTATGCACGTTTGTTTCAAATTCAAATTTTATCTGCACGCTTTCGCAAAGACCTTTACACAAGATCCGGAGAAACCCTAAAAAAATGAACATGAGTATTAATAAACGAAAATGTGAACATGAACGAACAAACGACAAAGAAAACGTACCGGCGAGATTCAACCAACCAAACTACTGGTAATGAAGAGAACAAACGTAACGAGCAATAAAGAAAATGTTTTTGTCACATCCACATGTCAAAACATGACTGCTACCCTTTTGATTTCTATTTTCCAGTATACCCTTAGTCATAATGGAAAATGGAAATGGAAAACTTGGACATAGATTTTTTCATTTCCATTTTCCACTATGACTAAGGGCGCCCTTAGGCAAAAAATTGGGCAAGCGGAGAAGGCGTACCGGAAGCCGGAAGAGAGCATAGGCGTACCCGAGGCAGTGTAGGCCAGGGTGTTGATGGTATATAGATTGGGGCACAAAAATGTGTTGACGTTGTTAGATATATTGTATAACCCCGTTTTAAAACCTGGGGTTCAACAGGTTCAACACCATGCCAATTCCGATTGGAAACTTATTTGAAAAAACAGTTTTTGGTAGGTTTTTACTGTATGCGTATTTGAAATGGACCAAACTAAATATGTACCGTTTTGTCGTGACAACCAATGTGACAAAAAAGAGAGATGTGACGGTTAGAGAAATGTCGGGTGTCGGTGCCAAAAAGAAGGTGTCGGGTGCATCCAGATGTCGGGTGTCGGGTTTTTTTGAGACCTGACATCGGACACTTCGGTTCAAAACGTGAATTTTGCTGAGAGAAGATTTTTGAAAGCAAATTTTCTTCGAAACAAATGTTTCCGAAGACGCAGAAGGTGACATTTTGGTGTTTATTACGTATGAAAAAACTTTAATTCAGTAACTTGAGCCGAAAATTGCACTAATGATGCGAATGAGCAAAAATTTGTGTGTTTTTGGTCCAAAAACTAGATGTCGGCCGGGTGTCGGTTTTTTGGAAAAGTCGATGTCGGGTGTCGATTTTGGAATTGTCGGGTGTCGGCGTCGGGTACTTCCAGTTCTACATGTCGGGTGCCCCCCCCCCGACCTCTAACCCTAAATGTTGAATGTCAATCGTCACGGCGCCGCAATATTTTATTCGCCAATGTCGACTAGAAAAACACCCTGTCTTTCTCTAAATGAGAAGCCCAGAACTTTGAAAAACACCCTTACTTGCAGGATTACTGACCATGAACCGCGTGGCCATATTTCTCGCGTCGGTTGTTTTGGCCGCGACCGTGCTGGTGGCCGTCAAAGTGCAACTAACGGTTCGCGAGCCATACATGGACGAAATATTCCATGTCGATCAAATTGAAAAGTTTTGCGATGGCAATTTCACATATTGGAATCGTAAAATCAGCACTCCGCCCGGTCTCTACCTCTTCACCCTGCCGTTCGTCTATGCATCGCGACTGTTTGCTAATCTTGTCAGTTTTTGACTCGATAGTTTTGGTGAATTTGCTAAAAAATCGGAGCACATACAAGAGCTGTTTGTTATTCTCAGGTGCCAATGTCATGCAGTCTGCCATCATTACGCTTCTACAATCTCGCATGGTTGTTGGTGCTGTACGCGCTCTGCTACCAATCTCGTGTCGAACTATATATCGAGCGTCGAAAAATCTTGCCAGGTTGGAGAATTTTGTGTATCTGAATGGGTGGAATTTTTGAAACAGTGTAAAGGTCAGTTGGGCGTAAAGGTCGGTGTAAAGTTCGGTCGAAAGCTCGGACGGTGCAGCTTGGTGTAAACGTGAAACATTGCCTGTTATTAACGTGGAATGTTTCAAGTTTACACCGAGGTCTATCACACTGAGCTGTCGACCGAGCTTTCCACCGACCTTTACACCCAACTGAACTGACCTTTACAGCGTTTCGAAAATATCACCCAAAGAACTAATTAAGTTATTTTTACTTTCTTTTTCAGGACTGGAAGCGCTGGTGTGCGTTTTGATGCCAATGTTGTACTTTTCATCCTTCCTCTACTACACCGATCTTCTGTCCAACATCACCGTAATCGCAATGTATCTGCAAAATCGTCACAGGTGCATCGGTAGGTGCGAAATAATTTCATGTTCACATCCATCCTTGATGATCGAGATTTCTCTCAAGCTTAACAGTTAAACTTCACCCCAATTCCCAGGTCGCAGTGTGTTTCTGTCGATTGGCGCCGTGTTGATGCGTCAGACGAACATCGTCTGGGTGGCGTTCTGCGCCGGGTTGAGTTTAACTGATAGTCTGCAGCTGGAATTCCAACTGCTCGCTAAACGCAATCAGGATTTCAGGCCGGATGTAAGCTTTGTTTATTTGAGTGTGTTAGATTTGCTAATCGCTGCTCCTGATTAATTGAGTTCTTGGACTGCATGTTATTTGTCTGCGTACTTTTCAGGACTGTCGCACCATCTCCGGCCTTGCTCGATCAAGCGTCGACCTGTGGCGGCAATTCAAAACACCGGACATTGTCAGCTTCACATATCGATCTGTCAAGCCAATCATCGGCTATCTCTTTGTATTCTTGTTATTTTTCATTTTCATTATTGCGAATCGAGGTCTGGCGTTTGGGGACCACTCAGCGCACAAGCCCGTGCCACACGTACCTCAGGTTCTCTATTGTGTCACACTAATATTTGGTTTAAGTCACGTGCATTTTCTGAATTTGGAAACATTCCATGCATTTCTGCAATTCCTACGTCGCAACATTCCAACGTGTTTGGTTCTGGTCTGCACCTGTCTGATTTCGGTCCATTTCTTCACGTATGAGCACGAGTACTTACTATCCGATAACAGACATTACACTTTCTACATTTGGCGAAAGATATTCAAGCGTCACTTTACCGTACCCTACCTGGCGACTTTAGTATACATTCCAAGTTTGTGGTGTGTGGCGCATGGTCTCAGCAAAAAGTCTCAGATCTGGTGTTTGGGCTACATAATCTGCGTGGCTTTAGTTGTCGTACCAAATCGATTGCTGGAATTCCGCTATTTTATCACGCCGTATTTACTTTGGAGGCTCAATATGAGCGCCAGTCTGGTTACGTATAGATCGGTGGGCCTGGAAATATTGTTGCTTGTCGTTGTCAACGTGGTCACACTGTATTTGTTTGTATTTCATTCGTTTGAGTGGACGCATGAGCCTGGCACACAACGCTTCATGTGGTAAATGCTTATGTATGTACCTACTGGATTGAATAGTAGTATGTTTATTTGTGTGTTGTGCATGTGTGCCTCGTCGTGGTGTGTACTGTTGCTAGTCCAGAAGTGAGGGACCCACTTCCACCATCGACTTTCAGCATAATATTAATAAAATCGTAGTCATGAAGTTTTTATGGTTTTTTTGCAAATGACATCGCACAAATAATGCATCACATGATCATCATTTTCAAGAAAACTCTGAAAATGTGACCTAAAAATACACACAGGCACCAGATGTTTTTTTATCTCCACCACCGCACGAAAACATTTTAACCTCGCTCAAGAAATATCACACTAAAAAAGAAACCCACTGACTCGTAACATGAAAGGTCAATGTATTCTTTTTTACCGAATGGCACTTTTCTGCGACATGAGCTTCCACGTTATCACACCGCTTAGGGTAGGATAGCCTGCCAATGATAATAGTTATCAATATTCTCATAGTTACTACTAAGACTGGGAATGACACCACCTTTTGTTCTCTGGCGTTATAATTTGAATTAAGATAAATAATGCTCAGTAATCACGTTTCAAACTGGATTTTACGTCCATATGTGATTCCTTCATTCTTGACTTGGTGCTTGATATCACCTCAGGCGGTTGATAATTCAATGTAAAAATTGTCCCTGAGCTGAGAAGGCATGCACACGCTGCAATAATGAACGACTTATATCAAAATTTCAAATAGTAATCATCTCTGGTCAAAATACGCAAGGCAATTTGGAAGTTACTGCCAATGCCAATAATAATAACACGCAATTCAGTGCATGCGTACACTGCTGCGGTTGAGATTTATTTAGTAGGTCAGTGGTGGCCAGTGTAACATCATTATCATTACATGCTTACAAACGTGTGTCTCTGTTATCTTGTCACAAGCGGCAGGCAACTTCTGAACGAAAGATTCATGGCTACATTGTATGCGTCAGCCCGCAGCTCATTTTTATAGGTGTACCCAAGAATTGGCTTTTCCCCACGCGTGTGGCTCGTCTGCTTGTCCCAGACAATTTCATGGCCAGAAATGTGTCATCTTACAAAGTGATGTGGTCGATAGACATCTGTGCAGTGGGTGGAGCCGCAGCCGATCACAGATATCCGCAAATTTCAACACTTATGAGACGACGCTCTCTGATGACTTGTTTGCGCGTTTATGCATGATGATAGTTGATATATAGGTGGTATATACCTATGTACCTATCCGTGTCCACCAGAATGTATAGCGGAAAAACAAGTCTTGCATCTTCAACCGGATCCGTCTCTGTAAACATCATTGTTCTTGGAAGTTGTATTGTGCTGATCAGAAAGCTCGGTTTGGTCCGGCCGCAGGGATGCACGCAATGTCCATGTTGTCACCACACGCATAATTTTATAAACTTTGGTTTTTCAATTTCTGTCGCCCTCAACTCACAGTTCAGGGACCAGTCCAAAAATCATTATCACACAGCTGAGCTTGCTGCGGATGTTCCAAACCAGAGTGAACTTCAAATAAGTTTGATACGAGATCGAATCGATCACCTTAATCTTGCACCACGATACGAAGAAATATCAACATCTCATATTCGTCTAGCTGGATTTCAAATCGTACTTGAGGTTTTTTCTGAACTCAAACACCAAAATAAATCATTTTGTTTACTTTTGATTTGATCTTATTACATTGTGTTCAAAAACATGTTGTTATCCTGTTTTGTTGTTATGATTCAGATCCAGTTCAGTGCGCTTGTTTTAACAACGCTGCAAAATTGGGTCTCTTTCACTAATCGTAATCGTAAGCAGTGTCTTTCACATTTACTGTAATGTAACTTTGTGTGCATCAAACTTGCCAGATGATCCGGTCCGAGTTTTATTCAAAACGGTTCCTATGCATGTGCTATATATATATATATATATATATATATATATATATATATATATATATATATATATATATATATATATATATATATATATATATATATATATATATATATATATATACATGAATTGAAGTCCAACGATTGCAAAATAAGGACCGAACTGATCATTTCACCAAGTTCTGGTACAGAAACGGCAATTGATTTTTGCTGAGCTCTTGATATGGCGGTGATTTGCATTCGTGCTGCCTAGTGCTGCAGGTTACGATTACATAACTCAAATTGTTTGTCATCAGATTTATATATGAACAAAATTATAGGTGATTGTGCATTTCTCACCAGTAATGTTGTTTTCGTCAGGTGGTTGGCATGTAACGCATCGGTAACTTGTGATTGCCTCAAACTTGGGATAAATTATACAATACAAATAATCAGTTCTTAACCGGTTTTGATTTTTGGGCAACCGATTGTATGATACTTTGTTCAATGTTTAAAAATTAAACTACGGCCACCTTGTTGGATTTACCTTATATGTATTTCACGCGTGCCATGCCCATCCATGACATGGGCGTGACATGAAAAAAGCGTTCTGTTTATTTTCAAGTGTCGAAACCTAATCATTCACATGTAATACCTATATTTGTGTGTTTTCTTCGCAAACAAAGTACCCCTAATAATCACCAACTTCCTGTGTCTGGGCAGGCCGGGGTATGCCCCATATTTTTAACTCAGTCTTTGATCTCTGGAACGTATGTACCGAGGTAACATTTTAGTGTCAAGACCTTAATTTTGAGGTTAAAGTTGCGTATTTTAAAAAAAAGTGAGTTCGTTTGTTGAATTTGAGATTTTTTAAGATATGCACTCTGTCAAATTGCGGCTGCACAGACTTCGCCCAGAATCGGGTGGGCGTTGTTTGTCCTGTGTGGATAATGTCACGCTAAAAATTTCTGCCGGTTTTATGACGAATTACTGTGGATTCGCGAGACAGAGTTCGATAAAAAACAGCGCAAAACGTCATAAAACGCATGCTCAACAGGCACCTTTGTTCTAAACAATTTTACACGCCTATGCGAATTCAGTAACAAACAAGGCAGGGCAGTCGACAACTTGTAAAGAGAATAACACAATACGATTGCAGCTGCTTTTTATAAAAGAAAGTGAAATGTTTGAATCGAAAGTAAGATAACACAGATGCATGAATGAAAACTTACCTTGATCTTATATGTTAATTCAATTACTACCCAAACAAATCAGAAACATCATCTTATTTTCATCTGTATGACTTTGATGACATCGATCGAATTTATGTATATCGGAAAAGCAGTTGTGCGAAGTATACCACACTGTAACACAACCCTGACTGTTGCCATTTTTTAGAATATCTAATAATATTGTTCCACACCTTTGGTTGATTGAACTCTGCATTGACAAACCAAACCAAATTTGTTCTTCACGCTGTGCCGAAAATTTCTCAGAATTTGAAAATTGGACTCCGTCCGATTCAATGCTCACAAATTGCCCGTTTTATGCGATATACTTTCGTACTACATAGCACATTTGCATAAAAAACGGTTTGACTCGTCTCTGCGTGAAATGTCATATTCTACAGAGGTTCGTACAACAGCTTGTACCCGGTTATTTTTGAGGCGTTGACCTTTTTCGTTGACAACTCAGCGAATACGGTATAGTAGCAGCAAACATGTTTTGAGTTCCCAGCCTGCCAATTTCTTGAAAATGTCCACCATTTTCTTTTTGATGAAACCTAAAAAGCATCAGTTCATAACGTGGAATGTCGCAATTGTTCTGCGTTCCAACTGTGGGAAAGCTAAAAAGTATAATCGTCTTTGTGGTCGCTGTAATCAGTTCGTAATCGAAAACGAGCACTATAACCTTTTCGTCAGATGCGGAGTTGTGGATGGATTGTTTACGATCTGAGTGATTGAAACATTTGTATTTCAGATTTTACACTCATTTTCGATATTTTCATTCCAAAATGCAACTCCACTGCCCACATGTCGTCTTTCTACAATTTATCTGCATTCTTTCCAC
>JASAMV010005377.1:0-11070 GCA_030248065.1 Rhynchonema sp. JSB1_4
TCTGCCTTGCTGCCACAGCTACTACGTGAGATAAACACGGTCATCACAGCGTGGGACAGGTGTGAAATTTTCCCATACCCAGCCCAATTTTCGGGAAATTTCCCATACATACCCCCAAAAATCAAAAATTTCCCATACCAGGGGGGGTTTTTCTAAAAACTCAAAAATTTCCCATACCCGAGGGTGGGGGTTTTAAAAAAAATGACCCCAAAAATCTTCTAAAAGTGCCAAAATTGGTCTAAAAAGTGCATAAAACAGTTTTCTTGCGGTAGTAAGCGATTTTTGACATTTTTGGACGAAAAATGGCCAATTTTGGTACTTCTCGGGGTCAAAAAGTCATTTCTTAGGGGTGCTTGTTCCAAAAGTGAAAAATTTCCCATACCCCCGGCCGATTTCCCATACCCCATACCAGGGGGGGTAACCCCCCCCCCCAACGACACCACTGGATGGGCCCAAATCCAGCACTGCAAGTGCATCGCCACCACCCCAACCCCATCATTACAAGAACAATAATTGGACCAACCCTGATTATGCCGCAACCGATAGCATCTGTCCCAAACAGCGGGTTCTTCGAACGATTGGCAACGCAAATAAGTGATCGTCGGGCCGGCCACCACACCGAACAGCACGCCGGCGGCCATGTTGCGACGGACGTTGAGACGCAGCGCGGCTTGGTCGAGTTTGGAACGACGCACAAGACGGTAGATCAGATTGCCGCCGACGAAACCCAGCACCGAACCGACCTATACGATACGTTCCGACTGTTAGGAAGAAAATTGTTTGTCAGGAGTGCGGGCCGACCAAGCACAAGACCTCTAGCGTCGAGGCAACCCTGTCTAGTGATCGGCGTCGGTCATCTGGACTGACACCGACGCGTGCTTGGAAAGTTCCGATACCAACCAAAAAATGCGCGCACACCTACAGTTAAAATTTTCCGAACACCGTTTCGATATTTTTAGAGCTAAATTTAGGTTTTTTTGTTGCTTACTGTATTTCCAGTGCTTGTTAGGTTTTTACGATGTCACCGCAAAACTTTTACCAGAGCCTCCTTGATGGAAGCCCCAAGAATCCGAGCCAATACACATGACGCGGAGCCCGCCTTCGCCTGCATGAATGCCAATGAAACAAAACAAACACGAACTTGAACAGTTTTGGCTGTAATGTGCACGCCAAGTTCCAGGTACGGGTACGGTATTGAGCGCATTTCCTCGTCCGTCATCTCCATCATCGGCAGAAACGTATTCTTAAACCACGGCAGGCTCATTTTGATGATTTTCTGTCTACCTTCCCAAATGGGGTGGATTTAATTTGATCTTGTCTTGATCTTGAATCAGATGACTGCTTGTCTGTCTCAGTGGGTGTTGCGTCGTTTGTTTGTGACAATGTCACACACAGGTCGCTCTGGAAAAGTTTAAATGTCCTCATTGTAGTTCCTGGTCCAGAGGGGGAACAGGCTGTGCCCCACTTTTTTTCTGAGAGGAACCGACGTATCCACCTGGGGGAAGGCCCAAATTTGGAGAAAGTCATGTTTCGAGGTTGAGGTGGTACCCAAAGTCCAGATACAGTAGATAGGTCTGTAGTGCACCCAGTGCATAATAATGTTTAAGTATTAATGAAAATGTACCTAGGTGTAGATGCAGTAAATTCGTGCGTAGCACGCGATTTTTTTGTCTATTTGGGGTAAGAAATACCGATCTTAAGCAATTTTGAGTCAAAAATATCCATGTTCGGGTCGATTGTTGTTGATGACCGATGGAGTGTTCTCAGAAGTCGTTGGCGATATGAGCCCATGAAGTGTTGATGATAAAAAAGATGAAACTAAAAAGTGTTGACGATAGATAGCTCAATTCGGGGATTCCCCCAGGAGAAAATTTTTGCGTTTTTGGGTGAAAATTGGGGTGAATGGTACGTTTTTTGATGGCGGGGGCTTGACCACGATTGTTTTTCATTTCAAAGTCGGCTAGTAGCAATTGCTACAGAACGGCAATTTTTAGTAGCAAATTTCTGAAGGCCATAATTCAGTGGTGTCTTATTTTTCAGTCCCACCGTATAATCAGGAGAGGTGATAACACCGGGTGCGAGAGAGACTACAACAAGGCGCGCAAACCGCGTTAATTTTTTTGACTTTAGTCTGCCCACCGCAGGGATGACGAACAAAAGCAAAACGCTTCAGTTTTGTCTTTGTGTAATCTGTGATCATGAAGCACAACTTCATGCAGCACTTTTTGCGCGACAATTTAGCTCGATATTTGTTGATTTGTTTCTCATGATGACACTCATTCGCGTTTCAAAAGCCAAAGACCAAGCGATCATTAAAAACGAATGCCAGTGAGTGTTCAACAGTTACTCGGTGTCAGTGTAGTCCCTGGTACGGCGCGGTGGTCAGTGTACCTACCTACTTTTTCGAAGCGGCGGTTAGTGTACGTACCTCCTCGGGGGGGGGGGGAAGACCCAAATTCAGGAAAAAGCAACTTTTTGAGGTAGAAAATTTGACCGATTTTTGCCCCTTTCTGAAAAAATCCTCCATGAAAAGCAGTGGTGTAGCTACCCAGGCGGGGCGGCAACCTACTGTACCACCAAAAATGTGGGGCGGCAACCTACCTGCCGTATCGGCCGAGCTAAGGGGGGGGGGGAACAAAAATTTTTGGGTCTAAGTATTGATGAAAATGGACTCTAAAACGTTAATTTCGCGCGTGGCGCGCGATTTTTCGCATATGTGGAGTGAAAACTACCGATTTTATACCATTTTGAGCCAAAAATTACAACTTACTGTACCATCCGCCCGGCGGCGACCTACCTACCATAGTAGTGGCTGGGGGGGGGGGTTGGGGGGTTACCCCCTCTCAGTACTCACCTACCACAAAACCCGAGGGGGGTTGGGGGGAGGGTTGAGTACTTACCTCTCACAACTCCAAATCATACCTCTCACAAGCAATTTTATACCTTTTTAAGGTAAAAATCGGTGTTTTCGACCTTATTTTCCAAAAAATCGCGCACCCACCCGTAATACCTATTTTTAGGCGATTTTCGGCGAAAATTTTGAAAAAGTGCTATTTTTACCTCAATTTTTGGCCAAAACTGTATCACAAAAACGGTGATTTTTCGCCTTTTTGGGTGACCAAAATCATACCTCTCACGCTTCCGGTCCCAATCCCGCATCATACTACCTCCCACACACGGGCC
Organism: Rhynchonema sp. JSB1_4; assembly: GCA_030248065.1. NCBI lineage: Eukaryota > Metazoa > Nematoda > Chromadorea > Monhysterida > Xyalidae > Rhynchonema > Rhynchonema sp. JSB1_4. The sequence goes on from JASAMV010005377.1 coordinate 3,184, forward strand.
TGCCACTACACTGCTACCGTGCTACCTACTGTACCAGCGTGGAGCGTCAACTTACCTACCTACCAGTGTTGGAGGTGGGGGGGGGGTAGCCCCCCAGTACAGTAGGTATCCCCTCGCCTGGTACAGTAGGTATCCCCACCGATGTTTGGCATGGTACAGTAGGTATCCCCCCGATTTTGGCCCAAAAGTGCCATTTTTTTGACCAAAATGACTAAAGTTAGTGTTAAATCAGTGGTTTTTACCTCAAATTAACCCAAATTCGCGCGCCACGCGCGCAAATACTACGTTTTCACACGATTCCACACATAATAAACACATAAAAAATTTTTACCCCAAAACCTAACCCCCCCAAGCCCCCCAAGGTACATAACCCCCCCCCCCCAGGCCATCGGCTCTGGTACGGTAGGTATCCCCCACGCCGAGCGCGGTACAGTAGGTAACCCCCCTCCAGAGTACCTCCAACACTGCTACCTACTGTACCAAAACCTATGGGCAGTTCTGTGGGTGGGGGGGAGGAGGGGGGCCCCCCCGATGGTACCCTACCCGCCCCGGCCTGTTACGCTACCCCCCCCCCCCCTACCCGCCCCGATTTGTACCCTCAAACTGCCCATTTTTCGGTCAAAAATGCCCAAATTTCGACCGAAAACCCTAAAAAATGCAAAAAATCTCGCGCTGCGCGCGATATACCGTAAAAAGCTAAATACAGCCCCCCGGTAATACAGCCCCCAAAAAGGGGTCAGTGAATTAATAGAGCCCCCCGGAATAGAACCCCCCTAAGTAACATCCCCTATTTAGTAGTGTATTAACGCTTGATAGTGGTGCACAGGTACATTTACCGTAAAAAACCTAAATAGAGCCCCCCGGAATAGAGCCCCCCTCGGAATATCGATCGAAAATAACACCGGATTTGGAACGCTCTCGCTGAGAAACGAAAATAATTTTTTGAAAATGGGGTCAGTGAATTAATAGAGGTAGTTAGGTTTTTACGGTATGCAGGTTTGTTGTTCGTTCAGAGCACATAATACGCCTCTTATTGACCAATAGACACGAATGAATGCGATTACAAGCGGAAAAACATCGTTTCAAACCCCTTTTTAGGGGTTTTTGGGGCAGTGCTGTGGCTGGAGGGGGGGGGGGGGGGGGGCAGGGTAGTACTTGGGGGGGGGGGGGGGGGGGAGGGTTTTTTTCAAAAGTCACCAGGTGCAACTTAGGTGCAACTCCCCAATTTTTAGGTGCAAGCTGGCCAAAGTAGGTGCAACCCCTATTTTGGACAAAAAACGCCAATTTTAGGCTTTTTTGCCAGGTTGTGTGTTCAATGCTATTTGCGTGCTTTTAGAAGTTCAATAAAGTTGTAACGCAATGAATGCTATTTCCTTTAGCAAAAGCAAACTTTTCAGGGAAAGTTCAACATTTTGTAGCACATTTTGTACCAGTTTCATTATTGAGAACCGATTGAGAAGAAAACGAAATAGTGAAATTTTCATGTCACCATATCCACATTTGGGGGTCACATACGAATCAATTACTTTCGCTGTTCATTTACTGTGTGGGTATCTAATACTGTTGTCATGCTCTGCTCCAGTTCTGGTCAGTGTAGTTCTTGGGGGGAGGGGGTCCCCTCCTAAGGTACACTAACCGCCGCGACCAAGGTACACTAGTACACTAACCGCCGCACCAGGTACACTAACCGCCGCAATTTTTGCCTAAAATAGGCATTTTTAGCCCAAGATGGGCATTTTAGGCCTAAAATGGGTAATTTTCAGGTCAATGTTGTCAAAAGTCGCCAAAATACTCTATTTATGGAGAATTTTTTCCAAAAAAGGGCAAAAACAGGTCAGTCAGATCAATATTTTTTGTCGTTGTTGACCAAATGCTTCGATGGAATTTATTGGAAGGAATGAAAAGCCGCGCAGCGCATTTTTTTGTTTCTAAGCTTTCCAACCTTAAAAGATGCTGTATAAATGCTAAATTAAGCAAATAAGGGCCCAAAATTTTAGGTGCAACCTTGCACCTAACCCTGAATTTTTAAGTGCAATTCTGATTTTTTAGGTGCAAATTGCACCTAAAAAGTGTCTAAAAAACTATGGTGGGGGTCCCCCAAATTCATCTATCTATCGTCAACACTTTTTGATTTCATCTATCTATCGTCAACACTTATGGGCAAATCTATCTATCGTCAACAAATTCTGGGAACAATCTATCTATCTTCAACACATTTCGACCCCAAAATGGGTATTTTTGGCTCAAAATGGCTCAAAATCGGTATTTTTGTCCCAAATAGGCAAAAAATCGCGCGCTACGCGCGGATTTAGTACATCTAAGTACATTTTCATTAATATTTACACATTATTACCGTACCTACTTAGTACACTATACTATGCCTTGATTTTTGGCGACCCCCCCCCCCCCACCAACTATCTATCGTCAACAAGTTTGGGTCGACCCGACCCCCCCAGATTTCGGACTTGGGTCATCTATCTATCGTCAACACATTTCGGGTCCCAATCTATCTATCGTCAACACCCTGAGCAAATACTACACTGGGGGTCCCCCCAATGGTACCCTACCCGCCCCGGCCTGGTACGCTACCCAGGGTAGTACTTGGGGGGGGTGGGGGTCCCCCCAAATTCATCTATCTATCGTCAACACTTTTTGATTTCATCTATCTATCGTCAACACTTATGGGCAAATCTATCTATCGTCAACAAATTCTGGGAACAATCTATCTATCGTCAACACAATTTCGACCCCAAAATGGGTATTTTTGCCTCAAAATGGCTCAAAATCGGTATTTTTGTCCCAAATAGGCAAAAAATCGCGCGCTACGCGCGTATTTAGTACATCTTAGTACATTTTCATTAATATTTACACATTATTACCTACTTAATACACTATACTACGCCTTGATTTTTGGCGACCCCCCCCCCACCATCTATCTATCGTCAACAAGTTTGGGTCGACCCCCCCTCCCAGATTTCGGACTTGGGTCATCTATCTATCGTCAACACATTTCGGGTCCCAATCTATCTATCGTCAACACCCTGACCAAGTACTACACTGACGCTACCCCCCTACCCGCCCCGCTCTGGTACCCTACCCCCTACCCGCCCCGCCCTGGTACCCTACCCGCCCCGATTTTTACCCCCAAAATGCCCATTTCTCGGCCAAAAATGCCCAAATTTCGACCGAAAACCCTAAAAAGTGCAAAAAATTATGTACTTTTTAGTACATAAAAACAGGCACGCGAAAAAACTTGTGTTGTACCCTACCCAGTGTAGTTCCTGGTCCGGAGGGGGAGATAGCGGACCCCCCGTTTTTTTCGGAGGGGGAGATAGTGTACCCCCGAGGGGGGGAAGGGGGGGGAAGACCCAAATTCGGGAAAAAGTCACTTTTTGAGGTAGAAAATTTGACCTATTTTTGCCCCTTTTTGGAAAAAATTCTTCATAAAAAGGGTATTTTGGTGACTTTTGAGAACATTGACCTGAAAATCACACATTTTAGGCCTAAAAATGCCCATTTTAGGCCTAAAAATGGCCATTTTAGGCAAAAATTGGGGGAGATAGTGTACCCGGAGGGGGAGATAGGGGGATAGTGTACCACCCGAGGGGGAGATAGCGTACCCGAGGCCCGAGGGGGGGACCCCCCCTCCCCCCCAGGAACTACACTGACCCTACCCGCCCCGAAAAATCTCCCCCCCTCCCCCCCCCCAAACCGCATTCCCCCCAAGATCCCAGGTACACTCCCCCCGCCCCCCCCCTACGCCCTACCCGCCCTGGATTTTTCCACCTATGTACCGTACCCAGGGTAGTACTTGGGGGCAGTGGTGTAGCTGGGGGGAGTGGGGGGGGGGACCCCCCCCCCCCCCCCTAGGTACAGTAGGTAGGTTGCCGCCCCTCGCCTGGTACAGTAGGTAGGTTGCCGCCCCTCCCCTGGTACAGTAGGTAGGTTGCCGCCCCACCTGACTTTTCACCGAAAACATTTATTTTTGGCTTAAAATTGCATAAAATTAGCATAGTTGTCTGCAAATAGGCGAAAAATCGCGCGCTGCGCGCGAAATTAGTGTTTTAGGCCACATTTTCTTCAGTATTTAGACATAAAAAATTTCGGTTTCCAAATGACCCCCCCCCGTGGTCCGGCCCCCCCCCCTAGCTCGGCTGGTACAGTAGCTAAGTTGCCGCCCCGCATTTTGGGTGGTACAGTAGGTTGCCGCCCCGCCTGGGTAGCTACACCACGGCTTGGGGGGGGGGGGTCCCCCGAAATTCATCTATCTATCGTCAACACTTTTTGATTTCATCTATCTATCGTCAACACTTATGGGCAAATCTGTCTATCGTCAACAAATTCTGGGAAAATCTATCTACCGTCAACACATTTCAACCCCAAAATAGGCATTTTTGCCTCAAATTGGTATTTTTTGCAAATAGGCAAATCGCGCGCTACGCGCGGATTTAGTACATCTACCGTAAAAACCTAAATACAGCCCCCCGGAATAGAGCCCCCCCCCCGCAATACAGCCCCCCAAAAAGGGGGGGGGCTCTATTCGGGGGGTGTACTTACGGTGAAGCTAAATCCGCGCGTAGCGCGCCGATTTTTTGCCTATTGACAATTACCGATTTTGATCCCCATTTTGAGATTCGATTTGACGATAAATAGATCCTTCCAGAATTTGACCGATTTGCCCAAGTGTTGACGATAGATAGATGAAATCAAAATATTAACAATAAATGAGTCAAATTTGGGGGGACCCCGCCCCCCCCCCAAGCAGTGGTGTAGCTACCCAGGCGGGGCGCCGACCTACTGTACCAGGCGCAACCTTGTCTGTACCACCGTGCTAGGAGGGGGTCCCTCGCCTCTGGAAACCGAAATTTTTTATGTATTAAATACTGAAGAAAAATGTGGCCTAAAAAATAATTTCGCGCGCAGCAATTTTTGCGCCTATTTGAAATAATTATGCTAATTTTATGCAATTTAAGCCAAAAATAAATGTTTGGTGAAAAGTCAGGTGACCTACCTATGTTACCAGGAGGGCGCAAACTTGTACTATAGCCGGCGAGGGCCTGCTTGTACCTAGGGGGGGGCTCCCCCACTCCCCCAGCTACACCACTGCCTCCGAGTAGTACCCCTGGGTCCGGTGCATAGGTGGAAAATCCAGTAGGGGGTGGGCGGTATGTGTACCTGGGATCAAGAGGGGAATGCGGTTTGGGGGAGGGGAATTTTGCGGCGGGTAGGGTCAGTGTAGTTCCTGGGGGGAGGGGGGGCCTCCCCCTCGGGCCTCGGGGTTCACTTTATCTGCCCCTCCGGTGGTGCGCTGTCCCCTCTCTCCCCTCCCGGTACACTATCTGCCCAATTTTTGCCTAAAATGGCCATTTTTAGGCCTAAAAATCGGGCATTTTTAGGCCTAAAATGTGTAATTTTTGGGCTCAATGTTCTAAAAATTCACCAGAAATTTTTTTTTTAAAAAATTTTTTTCCAAAAAGGGGCAAAAAGTAGGTCAAATTTTCTCAAAAAGTAGGCTTTTTCCCAAATTTAGGATTACCCTTCCCCTCGGGGGTATCTTTGTCCCTCAGAAAAAAACGGAGAGGCCAGCTCTCCCCTCGGGACCAGGAACTTTACACTGGGGTAGGGGTGCGACGCAAGTTTTTTCAGCGTGCCTGTTTTTATGTACTAAGAAAGTACATAATTTTTGCACTTTAGGGTTTTGCCGGTCAAAAATTTGGGGTTTTGGCCGAGAAAATGGGCAGTTTCGAGATTAAAAATCGGGGCAGGTTGAGGTCTCCAGGGCGGGGCGGCGGGGGTAGGGTCCCCGACCGGGCGCTTGCGGGGTAGGCTTTGTTGATGCCTACGTTTTGGTCAGGGTGTTGACAATAGATAGATATCAGACCCAAAATGTTATTGACGATGCATAGATGAGCCCCAAGTCCGAAATGTGGGAGGGGGGGTCGGACCCAGCCTTGTTGACGATGAGATAGATGGTGGGGGGGGGGTCGCCGAAAATCGAGGCGTAGTATAGTGTATTGAAGTAGGGTAATAATATGTAAATATTAATAAAAATATACTACAGATGTACTAAAGCAACATGTACCACGCAGATTTTTTTGCCTACTTGGGACAAAAATACCGATTTTGAGCCATTTTGAAGGCAAAAATACCCATTTTGGGGTCGAAAATTGTGTTGACAATAGATAGATTGTTCCCAGAATTTGTTGACGATAAATAGATTTGCCCATAAGTATTGACGAATTAAAATAAATGGAAATCAAAAAGTGTAAACAATAGATCAAATGAATTTGGGGGACCCCCCCCCCCCCCCCCCCCAAGTACTACCCTGGGTAGCGGTGTACCGGGCCGGGGCGGTGCCGTCTGGGGGACCCCCGGCTGTATTGTGTGCTCTCGGGGGCTGTTGACGATCGGAAAATGCAGATTGCGGACCCGAAATGTGTTGACCGATCGATCAATGAGCCCAAGTCCGAATTGGGGGCTAGGTCGAGGGGCTCCGAACTATTGACGATAGATGGTTGGTGGGGGGGGGGGGCTCCGCAAAAAGAGTCAGAGGCATAGCAGTATAGTGTACTAAGTAGGTACGGTAATAATGTGTAAATATTTAATGAAAATATACTTTAGATGTACTCAAATCCGCACGTAGCGCGCGATTTTTTGCCTATTGAGAAACAAAAAATATACAATTTTCAGCCAATTTGAGCCAAAAGATCCATTTTTGGGTCAAAAAATGTGTTGAAGGGTAGATAGATTGTTCCAGAATTTGTTGACGATAGATCGATTTGCCCGTAAGTTATTAGACAATCAAGATAGATGAAATCAAAAAGTGTTGACAATCCACATAGTTTTTTCGAGACGCTTTTAGGTGCAATTTGCACCTGGAATTGCACTTAAAAATTCGGGTTAGGTGCAAGGTTGGATTTTCAGCCCTTATTTGCTTAATTTGACATTTATACAGCATCTTTTTAAGGTTGGAAAGCTTCAAAACAAAAAAAATGCGCTGCGGCTTTTCCGGTCCTTCCGATAGATTACAGGTCAAAGTTTGGTGGACAACAACAAAAAATATTGATCTGACTAATTATTTTTGCCCTTTTTTGAAAAAATTCTCATCGATAAATTACTTTAGCGACTTTTGACAATTTGACCTGAAAATTACCCCATTTTAAGCCTAAAATGCCCATCTTGGGCTAGAAAATATATTTTAGGCAAAAATTGGGCGGGTGTACCTGGTGCGGCGGGTCAGTGTACTAGTGTACTGGTCGCCAGGGCGGTTAGTGTACCTTAGAGGGCTCCTTCCTCCAAGAGCTACAGCTGAGACTGGAGCCAGAGTACGTGACAACCAGTATTTAGATATTCCACACAGTAAATGAACAGGCCCCGAAAGTAATTGATTCGGTACGTAACCCCAAAATGTGGATATGAGTAACAGTGAAAATTTCTGTTTTGTTTTCTTATTCAAATCAGTTCTCAATAATGAAACTAGTACAAAATGTGCTACAAAATGTTGAACATTTCCCTGTGGAAAGTTTGCTTTTGCTAAAGGAAAAGGCATTCAAGTTGCGTTACAACGTTATTTGAACTTTATAAGAAGCACAAATAGCATAAAACGCACAACATGGCACAGAGAGCCTGAGGAGTGGCGATTTTTGTCCAGATGGGGTTGCACCTACTTTGGCCAGGCTGCACCCAGAGTTGGGGAGTTGCACCTGAGCTGCACCTGGTGAACTGAAACCTCCCCCCCCCCCCCCCCCCAAATTCTCCCTGCCCCCCCCCACCCCCCCCCTCCAGCCACAGCACTGCCCCAGAAACCCCCTAAAAAGGGGTTTGAAACAATGTTTTCCGCTTGTAATCACCTTCGTTCGTGTTTATCGTAAATAAGAGGCGTAGCAA
>JASAMV010005378.1:0-10049 GCA_030248065.1 Rhynchonema sp. JSB1_4
TATGTAGCGTATTCCTTCGTTCAGTTACCGTATTGCTAATGGCTAGAAATCGGTATTTTTTACCCAAATACCTAAAAACCTAATACAGCCCCCCCGGATGAGCCCCCCGTAAAATAGCCCCCCAAAAAGGGTTAAGTGAATTAATAGCACCCCCTAAGTAACATCCCCTATACTGTAATGTATTTAGGCTTGATACTTGATAGTGGTGTACAGGTAGTTATGCACGTTTGTTGTTCGTTCAGAGCGCGTAATATGCGCTCGTTTCAGAACATTCTGCCCCTAGCATTTTTTCTGAAGTTTCACAGCAAAATATTCTACATTCTGCATAACTGGTATAGAATGTTCTGCCGAAAATAATGTATGTTTATACACGTGATGGCCTCTTAGGTTGGGTGACCGTTCGATGCATTTGCACAAACCTGATTTTTTCACTAACGCATCTGTCTAGAACTAGATCACAAGTTACGTTTGAAGTGTTCTGCCATGGGCATACGAATTCTAAACTAGGCAGTGTAGTTCCTGGGGGGGGGGGGGGGGAGGGGGGGTGCCCCCTCGGGTACGTCTGTTCCCCCCTCCATGGTACGCCTGTCCCACTGTTCCCCCTCCGGGTACGTCTGCTCCCCCAATTTTTACCTAAAATAGGCAAATTTTGGCCTAAAATAGGCATTTTTCAGGCATAAAATGAGTGATTTTTAGGTCAATGTCGTCAAAAATCGCCAAAATACCCTTTTTTTATTGATTTTTTTCTTAAAAGGGGCAAAAATGACCCAAATTTTCGACCTCAAAAAATGACTTTTCTCCAAATTTGGGTTCTCCCCCCCCTTTCCGGGTTCCGTCTCCCCCCCCCCTTCCCCCCAGGTGGGTACGTCTGTCCCTCCTCCGAAAAAAAAGGGGGACCGCCTGTTCCCCCTCCGGACCAGGAACTACACTGAAACTAGGACATACATAGGTTACGTTTAGAACATTCTGCCGAACCTCTTGACACGTTTAGAATATTCTGCCGTCGGCATATTGTTCTAAACTAGATTTAAACCTACATTTAGAATGTTCTGCCGAAACATATGATACGTTTAGAGGTTCTGCCGAAAATATGAACCCTTCACGACCCCAGAAATGACCAATGACCACATCTTCCTGGCTGGTGCCTAAGCCTAAGCCTAAACGCAAAGGAAGTCAGAGCCAAACACTTGATCGATTCCCTTTCCTTTGCGTTTAGGCTTAGGCTTAGGCACCAGCCAGGAAGAGATATGGATGGGAGGGGATGGGGGGGGAAGGGGTATGTATCCTGAGCCGACCCCAAAGGGTCTCTCGAGTCCCGTAAAACCTAAAATACAAGGGGGGGCTGTATTTTTTCACTGACCCCTTTCAGGGGGGCTGTATTTTTGGGGGGGGCTGTATTTTTTCGCTGCCCAAAATCTCAAAAAATGTTCCCAAAAATGCCCCTCAAATGGAGTTCTGTCAGGGTGTTACTGGTCATTATTGAGTGTTTTTAGGTGCAGATCTTCCATAAAAGGCTTTACGTCACCATATACTCAACCACAAACGTTGTACATAATGTGTCGTATGCAAGAACTTGACTTTACGACCCCCAAGCGGGGAATTCCAAGTTGGGGGGGGGCTGTATTTTTGGGGGGCTCTATTTTTTCACTGACCCCGTTTAGGGGGGGCTGTATTTTTGGGGGGGCTCTATTTTTGGGGGGCTCCATTTTAGGGAATACGGTAAGTAGATTTATGCTTTTCAAAGGCAAAAATAGGTGTTTTTCGACCTCGGGACCCCCAAAAATCGCGCGCTCCGCGCGCAGACACCCAAAAAATGGTCATTTTAGGCCAATTTTCGGCAAAAATGTAAAAAATACCAGAATTAGACCCAATACCAATACCAACCACTGGTATTGGTATTGGGTGGTATTGGTATTGGGTATTGGGTATTGTGCCCACCCATAGTATTGGGTATTGGTATTGGTATTGTGTCTCACCCGGTATTGGTATTGGGTATGGGTATTGGTATTGGGTCAAATTTCAAATTTCAAATTCAAATTTTATCTGCAAGCTTACGCGAAGACCTTCACAAGATCCGGAAAAACCCTTAAAATAAAACAGTGTTAATAACAAAGAATGTGAACATGAATGAATAAACGACAATGGAAACGCACCGGTGAGATGAGACCAACCAAACGAGCCAAACTAGCACAACCAACACACAACAACGGCAAATTCAGCAACGGATGACGAGAACGAGAATACGGTTTTAAATATTGATGATGATCTGAAAGCAGCAACCCAGTGACTGAGGAGATCAGTCAACGACGGCTGAAAATTTTGAGTTAATGTGGCAAGAAACTACGTCTCGACCACGTGAGTTTAGTTTAGTTTTAAAGGCCGCAATTGAGGCAGCAGAGACGACGCCCTCTGGTAGCCTGTTCCAGAGGTCCACGACACGATAGGCCCAGTCAGTGCTGTGGCTACTTTTGCGGGGCGGGTAGGGTACATAGGTGGAAAAAATCGGGGCGGGTAGGGGGGTAGTGTACCTGGGATCTTGGGGGGGGGGGAAATCCGGTTTGGGGGGGGGGGAGGGGGGGAAGATTTTTCGGGGCGGGCAGGGGACAACACAAGTTTTTTCGCGTGCCTGTTTTTATGTACTGAAAAGTACATATATCGCGCGCAGCGCGAAATTTTTTGCACTTTTTAGGGTTTTCGGTCGAAATTTGGGCATTTTTGACCGAAAAATGGGCATTTTGGGGGTAAAAATCGGGGCGGGTACCAGGGCGGGGCGGGTAGGGGGGTCGGGTCCCAGAGCGGGGCGGGTAGGGGGGGGGGTAGCGTACAGGCCGGGGCGGGTAGGGTACCATTGGGGGGACCCCCCCCCCCCACACCCCCCAGCCACAGCACTGGGCCCAGTACCCGGACAAGTCCGCACCCGCGCCATGGACTCGACACAGTGTAGTTCCTGGGGGGGGAGGGGGGGGGTCCCCCCCCAAAGGTACACTAACCGCCGCGACCAAGGTACACTAGTACACTAACCGCCGCGCCAGGTACACTAACCGCCTCAATTTTTGCCTAAAATAAGCAATTTTAGGCCTAAAATGGGCATTTTTAGGCCTAAAATGGGTAATTTTTAGGTCAATGTTGTCAAAAGTCGCCAAAATACCCTTTTTATGGAGAATTTTTTCCAAAAAGGGCAAAAAATCGGTCAAATTTTCTACCTCAAAAAGTGACTTTTTCCTGAATTTGGGTCTTCCCCCCCCTTCCCCCCCAGGGAGGTACACTAACCGCCGCACGGAAAAAAGGGGTAGGTACACTAACCGCCGCGCCGGACCAGGAACTACACTGACTCGACACAAACTGTGGGAGTGCCCTCGGGTTGGGCGGCCGGTGTCACGAGATGGAAAGAAGGATTCCTTGGTTACCCCAGGTATGTGACCGTGAATGACCTTGTACACAAGCACAAGATCGTTCACGGTCCGGCGATAAATTAGGGGGTCTAAATTTAGGGCATGCAAACGCTGTTGGTAAGACAGAGTCTGCATGCCAGGTAAATAGTAAGTGAACCGACGTTGAATTTTTTCAACGTTTTTAGCTGAAGTGACATTTTTAGGGGACCAAATGGACATGGAAAATTCCAGTAAAGGGCGGACATAGGCCAAATAAAGTTTTCGGAGGAAGTCGAGATTTCGACTGTGAAAGTTTCGGCGGATGGTCTTCTCCATTCTGCTGGCGTCAGCCACAATTTTACCAATATGTGACTCAAACTTTAAGTTTTGTTGGTCTATTAAGACACCCAAGTCCCGGACATGGGGTGGTGAAATAATCTGCTCATTCCCACAAAAATAGACAGGGGGGACTTGGGGGCGATTCCCAAGCCTTACTGTGACCATTTTGGTATTGGTATTGGGTATTGGGTATTGGTACAGAGCCGGTATTGGTATTGGGTATTGGTATTGGGTGTCAAAAGTGGTATTATGCCCAGGCCTAATTGTGCCCACCCATAGGCCGGACTTTTCGCCGACCGTTCCGATCTCTGACACAAACCAGAGGTGGGAATCGGGCCGGCCGGGGCGGGGCCGAGGTTTCCGGCCCGAACGGTCGGGCCGGGCCGGGCCGGGCCGACTTTTCGGAATGTCGGGCCGGGCCGGGCCGGGGTGGCCGGCCCGAAAAGGCCCGACATCATCGAATTTCAATAAAAAATCGTGATTTTTCAGGCTAAATTTGCCAAAATTTCTCGCGATTCTGCAAATTAGTACCAACTTCCATGATTATCAGGTATTTTTAAACCAAAAAAACAGTAATTTTTGCACCAAAAAATTGCTTCAAAATATCATCAGAAAAAGTCGGGCCGAAAAAATCGGGCCGGGCCGGGCCGGGCCGACTTTTTTCCAAGTCGGGCCGGGCCGGGCCGGACTTCCCGGCCCGAACTGTCGGGCCGGGCCGGGCCGGGCCGACCCCCGGACCTCGTCGGGCCGGGCCGGGCCGAGGTAACCCGGCCCGATTCCCACCTCTGACACAAACATAACAGAATCCAACTGACGCGAAACAGCCGTATCCTAATCAGTGTAATACTCGGCACTCCCGGAATATACGGGACCTAGCCAGAAAACTTCTGAATCGGCACTGAAATGCGATAAATCCTTTCCTGTGGTTTTCAGAGGCGCTGAAAACGATTATGGAAACCATTTTGACATCGCAGCTAAGCCTAACACCTAAAAACCTGACTGAACCTGAATAAGCCTGACAAGCTGCTTGGAGCACTTGTCCACCCGTTTGTGCCTTATCCCCAGGCTTATGTTTAGCATTAGGCTTAGATAATTTTCTGGATAGATAAATTTTCTAGATATCAATCCAGCCTGCCAGTAATATTCACAAACAATTAATTTCCTTTGAAATCGATAATGCCTGGACATGTTCGACAACGCGGCAATAAACGAAGACGCGATGACGATGGTCACTCTGGTTCATCTTCAAAATCTGACTCGGATTCCGATACCGTGAGTTTTTTATTTTTCGTTTTTATTTCTGTTTTGGATCGCATTCTGTGTTTTTTGCTCCGCCATTCACACATTTACGCATGTTTTTTATGTATTTTCCTGCTCTCATCGCGCTTGTTTTTATCTTCAGCCTCAGTTTTTGCCTTCTGTTTTTTAAAATTTTACCTTTTTTGCCCCAGTTAGTTGCAGGTAGAACAGCAGGGAGCACTTTCTGTTTCATACAAATTGTAAGTTCTTACAAAAAAACGCTACAATTTGTACCCAGGTACAAAAGTCACTTTACGCAGTTACAATTGTGAGTGATACAATTGTAAGAAGTTACAACTGTGACTGGGTACAATTGTATCCAGCTACAAAAGAAAATTTTGTAACTCGCATTGTAAGAAAGAGAAAAATTGTAGCTGGGTGCACACCGGCGGGACCGTCCTAACTCGACACAATTTGATTGTTTATCCATTATTTGACCCGGGCCCGATTTTTTAAATAATGTTTATCATCTCTAGAAGCAATTTATTGGAAACTAATTTTATCAAACATGCCTTTTCATGGTTGCCTAAGCGAAAGAAAATCGTGCCATCGAAACATTTTCAGCTCTATTGTATCCAGCTACAAAAAATTGTGACTGGATACAAAATTATTGTGGAAAGTGGATTTACAATTGCTTGTAACTTTTGGCTACAATTTGTAAGTTTTTATTGTATGAAATAGAAAGTGCTCCCAGGATGTACTGAAGACCCGCCTGGGTGTACTTTTTTAAGTACAGGCCTAACTGCTGTTCTGAATCGGTGCTTGTCTACATTCATGGTCGAAACAAGACAGCCATTTATCTAGCTATTATTAATTTCTTCTTTCGTTAATTTAATTTCTAATTTTCCTAGTCTAGAAAATGGTTGTAAAAGCCGATTCTCTAGGAACTCGTTTTTTCTCTGCTTTTTATGGGGCTAGGTTGTTAGTTTATTTAGTATTTTACAAAAAAAGTTTTTATTTTTGCGCAATTTTTAAATTTGCTCTTGCTCGCTTTTTTGCCTTCATTTATTTCTCTGTTTTTTCCTTTTCATTGCTGCCTTCATCAAGCTCTCACTTTTTATGGTGTCTTCTACTAATAGATAATATTAATCTGTCACAACTTTCCATTTTTATAATTAGGCTTAGGCACCAGCCAGGAAGACCTGTCCATACAAAGCATAAAATCCAAAAAAAGTTCAGCTTCACACTTCTAGGTGGTTGTCCACGGTGGGATTCGAACCCGTCTAAGCGTCACCGCCAACCGATATTTTGGCAATGATTTGGGACAAAATGACACAAGGCTTGCAGATCTAATGGTGTTAAAATACTTTCCGTCGTTTTCAGCATCCATGAAAACCCCAGGAAAAGTTTTATGTCCTTTCAGAGCCCATTTGGTCTATTTTGGTCAGGTCCCGTATATTCCGGGAGTGCCTAATACTTGGCCAGGGTGTTGACGATAGCTTCTCTGTCTGCAATCATCGGAATACAAAGCGGTTAACAACGAGATGCAGATAACAAAGACCAAAAAACAAGGAATTACAAACAAAATGTCAGGGTAGAATAGAAGATCATAGTACCAAGTTTGGTGCGCAGAATCTCGTTCAAAAGTAGAGCGCCCAAGCGATGCAACGTGTCGATGGCAAAGTTGTCAAACCACGTGTCCACCAGTGTAGTTCCTGGTCCTGTGGGGGAACAGGCGGTACCCCCTTTTTTCAGAGGGAGAACAGACGTACCCACCTGGGGGAAGGGGGAGGAGGGACCCGGAAGGGGGGGAGGACCCAAATTTGGAGAAAAGTCATTTTTTGAGGTCGAAAATTTGGCTCATTTTTGCCCCTTTTAGGAAAAAAATCTCAATAAAAAAGGTATCTTGGCGATTTTTGACGACATTGACCTAAAAATCACTCATTTTATGCCTAAAAATGCCTATTTTAGGCCAAAATTTGCCTATGGTAGGTAAAAATTGGGGGAGCAGACGTACCCGGAAGGGGAACAGTGGGGCAGGCGTACCATGGAGGGGGCACAGACGTACCCGAGGGGGACCCCCTCCCCCCAGGAACTACACTGGTGTCCACTCGGCTAGCCTCGAATTCCAAACCATCCGTCATGATCTCTTGAACTTATTTTTCAACATGGCCAAATCTTCACCCGTAACGTAAAGGCAGTCTACGGGAGGTTGTCACTCAGCCCTCGAATACCGTAACCCATCGTAATTTTGATCTGCAAAGATCGTGTCGAGCCCATCTTGTTTTTTATCTATGTTTGCGTGTTAGCGCCAACACCAACCAACATTTCGAAGTTTTGGTGATCGACGCGCACGATGACAGTTTCCAGCTTGCTGCCGCTAATACACGTGTCGATGAGCAGCGATCAGCAAGGGTCTCGCAACGATCTCGCTTGCGGTGGGTTACGGTATTCGGGGGCTGAATGACAACCTCCCGTAGACTGCCTTTATGGCACGCCCTTGATAAGCCTAATTATAAAAATGGAAAGTTGTGACAGATTAATATTATCTATTAGTAAGACACCATAAAAAATGAGACCTTGATGAAGGCAGCATTGAAAAGGAAAAAACAGAGAAATAAATGAAGGCAAAAAAGCGAGCAAGAGCAAATTTAAAAATTGCGCAAAAATAAAATATTTTGAAAAATACTAAACAAACTAAAAACCTAGCCCCATAAAAAGCAGAGAAAAAACGTGTTCCTAGAGAATCGGCTTTTACAACCATTTTCTAGACTGAGAAAATTAGAAAATAAATTTACGAAAGACGAATTAATAATAGCTAGATAAATGGCTGTCTTGTTTCGGCCATGAATGTAGACAAGCACCGATTCAGAACAGCAGTTAGGCTTGTACTTAAAAAAGTACACCCAGGCGGTGCAGGCGGCCTTCAGTGCATCCTGCTGTTCTACTAATCCAGCCTAATGCAAAAAGGAATTTACCGTATTGTCGGAAATAGAACCCCCCCATTAATTGAACCCCAAATGGCTCGAAATAAAAAAATAGAACCCCCATTAATAGAACCCCACCCCCAACCTTCACCGCACCACAACACCAGTGGTATGGTAAGGCAGTGTGGTTGTGTCAAACGTTGTTTAAAGGGGAAATTGCACATTCCTAATCGCCTTTCAAAGTCTACAGGTGCTTAGACAGTTGTGTGGGCATCATGAAAGCAGTGCAGTACTTGGTCAGGGTGTTGACGATAGATAGATTGGGACCCGAAATGTGCTGACGATAGATAGATGACCCAAGTCCGAAATCTGGGGGGGGTCGACCCAAACTTGTTGACGATAGATAGATGGTGGGGGGGGGGTCGCCAAAAATCAAGGTATAGTATAGTGTACTAAGTGGGTAATAATGTGTAAATATTAATGAAAATGTACTTAGATGTACTAAATCCGCGCGTAGCGCGCGATTTTTTGCCTATTTGGGACAAAAAATACCGATTTTGAGCCATTTTGAGGCAAAAATACCCATTTTGGGGTCGAAATGTGTTGACGATAGATAGATTGTTCCCAGAATTTGTTGACGATAGATAGATTTGCCCATAAGTGTTGACGATAGATAGATGAAATCAAAAAGTGTTGACGATAGATAGATGAATTTGGGGGGGACCCCCCCCCCCACCCCCCCAAGTACTACCCTGCATGAAAGTCAAATCACTTGGTACAAACTCTCAAACGTGTATCCAGGAGAAGCACTTTAAAGGGAACAATCGGGAAGAAAATTCGGCGCGGACCGGCCGAATTTCCACCTGCGCATTCAGGCAAATTGCCTGATCAAAAAGCTGTCAAGGCGACAGAATGTTTCGCATGATTCTTGAAACCAGAGATCGGAAACGGGCCGGGTAAAGTCGGCCCGGCCCGGCCCGGTCGGCGAAAAGTCCGGCCCGGCCCGGCCCGGCCCGGTGGAGGGCTGCAGGTCGGCCCGGCCCGGCCCGGCCCGTTTTGGCTTGAGGTCGGCCCGGCCCGGCCGGGCCCGGTCAGCCAATTTTCAAGGGCTGAAAACTAAAAAAGTCCAAAAAGCTGAAAAAAATTCGAAAATTTTCTGCAGAATGCTTGTTTTCACTGGTACAGCTGGGGGGAAGGGTAGGTAGGTAAGGTAGGTAGGTACGTAGACAGTAGACTGACGCGCCATCCTGATGCAGTACGTAAGTCGCCGCCCCGGTTTGTACAGTAGTAGGTATAATTTTTGACTCAAAATGGTTTAAAATCGGTATTTTTTTACTCCATATAGGCGAAAAATAATTAGCGCTTAAGAATACATTCTCATCAATATGTAGACATAAATTTTGTTCCCGGACGACTCCCCCAGCTCGGCCGGTCGGTACAGTAGGTAGGTTGATTGCAGGCAGGCTTTTTTGGTGGTACAGTATGTTGATTGCTGCAAAGCAAAGGCCTGGGTATGGGTAGCTACGGTACTGCTTCTTTCTTCAAAACGATGACTGAAAGGATCAAGAACTAGGAAATGTTATTGCGCGAAGCGCAAAAATTTTGAAAATTTTGGTTCAAAAAAATGGTAATTTCGTTCAAATTTAGGCATACCGGGCCGGACCGGGCCGGGCTGCTCGGCCCGGCCCGGCCCGGTCCCCCCAAATCTCCGGCCCGGCCCGGCCCGGCCCGGTCGACCAACTCCAAAATCGCGGCCCGGCCCGGCCCGGGTACCGGGCCGGGCCGGGCCAGCCCGTTTCCGATCTCTGCTTGAAACTCACTAACTAAAGGCAGTCTACGGGAGGTTGTCACTCAGCCCCCGAATACCGTAACCCACCGTAATTTTGATCTGCAAGGATCGTGTCGAGACCATTTTGTTTTTTATCTATGTTTTGCGTGTTAGCGCCAACACCAACCAACATTTCGATGTTTTGGTGATCGACACGCATGATGACAATTTCCAGCTTGCTGCCGCTAATACACGTGTCGATAAGCAGCGATCAGCATGGGTCTCGCAACGATCTCGCTTGCGGTGGGTTACGGTATTCGGGGGCTGAGTGACAACCTCCTGTAGACTGCCTTTATAGAATAGAATTTCGCTTTATATCAATACGTAACTGAACGAAGTAAATAC
>JASAMV010005380.1:0-10168 GCA_030248065.1 Rhynchonema sp. JSB1_4
CCTCTGAACCGGAAATGCCGGAACCGGAACTGAAACTAATCCTTGATCCTTGTCACAGGACAACATAGCCGACCGTCGAATTCCGCTGTTCGGTTTCTCGTACGTGGAAGTCGAGGACGATAGTTCGGGACTGGTGTTCGAACTGAGACACGCCAATCAGATGGGAAACAGCGCTCAGTTGGTATACAGGTTCAAGGCCGATGACACGAAGACGTCCGACAGGTTCGTTCGGGATTACTGTATTTACAATAAATAGCCAGCTAGTGGTATACCTTCTGTTCCCGAAGAAAATAGCCAGCTGTTAAAATTGACAGACACTGTTTGGCTGTTTGGTATTCTCGAAACTGCCACCCGCTATTGACTTTTCGCACCATTTGGAAAAAGAAAGCATTGCCCACTCTCACACTTTTGAAACGCGTGTTTTTGCAACATGTCTGGTGGGGGTGGTGGTCACGTCCATACCTGTGTGATCGGAATTGATACACGACCCAAACAGCATGTTACAACTCGGAATGTCAATGTCGCGCGTGCAGGCAAAATTTCAGTTCATATTTACAGTACGCACGACACTAATAAACAGAAATTTCACAGTTCTATCCATCATCATCGTCACGGAAGCGCTTCGTCTCAAAGTCGCGCTTTATATGCCCCTATTGAAGTTCCTCTTGGCAAATGATTACAGACTCGCTTGTTCCCGACTCCCTATAGAATACTCTGTGTTCCAAAATTCAATTGCTGTTGTTTTTAGTTAAAATGCACATCATACACGTGTAGACACAAGGCAGACACGAGTGGGCGGATGTTTTTTTTGTGGGTTAAAGTGCAGTTTTTCGATTGCGAAGAACAGAGAATTGTATTCTATGGAGCGACCTGAACACAAATTAAGTTCACAAAATGCTAAGTCCCCCATTGAGCGTCAAATGACGTCAGGGCCGACAAGCATTAAACTGTCGATTTTGCGGAAATCGTGTTGTGTCTAGTGGTCCGTAAAGCGTATTTCAATCCAACACCTCAAAACATATCTGACCTGAATGTTTTTCGTTTCAGATGGGCCGAGAGTATTCAGGAAGTGCTGGAACAGTTCCCGGCTCTGTTGGGGAAATGATGGCGGTATTCTGATAACTACTGTATTATGCATTTGCAATAAATCAGCGTCTATTGTGATTCACTTATGCGGTCTTTTTGGCATAATTACAATTGTGATATATACAACGTGTTTCATGCTACTATTCTCCGTCATTTATTGGTTGTTTTTCTTAAATTTAAAGCTGGGACTCGATCCAAAGTTTTAGCCGAGGCTGCAACTATTGGCAAGAAAAGGTCTACCGCTTCTTCTGACTTCCGGTATTCGCATTTTTCTGCTGGATCAAGGGCTCTGGCATTCCTTTGCTTCTCTTATGCTTGCTCTCCACTCTGATAGAACGTATTTTTGTAATCATGGACGAAGCAAAACTACGAACCCTGAGTAAAATTCATTAGCCTTCCGTATTTTCACGTGTACGTTGATACTTGGTGCTATTTGTACATTTCTAATTGTTTATGTATCAAAATTTTAAAAATTTATTTATAGTCAGGAAGTTTTAACAATGAAACAAAGCTCTGTTGGATCTGTAAATAAATATTGCGAGCTTGCAAGCTTCGAATCTATGAAATACATATGTATATGTATTGTAAAGGCTGCAGCATCCCAATGTTTTCCTTACAAAACTGTTATTGTTCCGCTCTTTGTAAAAAAAAACCAGAATTTGCTTTTTGATCTCAAAACTCAGTCACGAAAATGACTTGGCCATAATGCCTTCAGCCAAATCCCTTTTTCATTTGGTTTCGAAACGGAACACAAAAGAAATACCCCTTGCTTTGAAAAAATATTTTGTGAGTCCATACCGGAGTCCAGTTAGGCGTTAATAAATTGTTGAAATGAAAAGTAACATGGTTGATATTTTGATGTGTCGTACACCGCACGCGCCACCCACGCCGGTGGGATTATAAATATGCATACATATGTATAGCTCAGGCTTGTCTGACCGGTGAGAAGCTAATTTTACTTTTTTTTGAAAGGTCCAGAAGGGCAGTTGCACATTTTTATTCTGCAGAGTGCACACATCGGAAACAAAAAACACCCTGATAAACAAAAAAACCCCCTGTAACATTTCGCAAATCACCACATTACGCCGTGCCACCTAGATACGTACATGGTCTGGCCCTTTGCTTATACCTATCATTGTCGCACGAAACACGTTGCGTCATACTGTATTTCCCTTTTTAAATCGCGTTAAAATCTACGAAAATGTTTTTTGTAGTGAGCAGTCCAGTCATGTTTTGACCAGAAAATTGCCCTTATTGCCCCTCCGGTATGCGGCTTATTCTATAATGTCGCAGCAAAAGTGTGCTTATTCAAATGTCGTCAACGCGGGGATCGTCCCGTTATCTGGCCCCTTCAAGAACAAAATCGTTGGTTGAAATGTAAAATCAACCGGGCCGGACCAATCCGACAACAAAATTTTGATACCGAACGTGTAATTCTCAGTTCGTTTCAGACATTACGAATGTCAAAGTTAATATCCGGTTTTTACCGTTTGCCAAACTGATCTTATTTTGCTTATTATGGCAACGTTTGACTGCGGTGGGGGAAAGCAAGTACCGGTACATACTTCATTTTAATCAAACGACATGACCATTTTGGCTCTTACGCGTCCAGCGTTCTATAATAGGCCAACCATTACCTACAGTGTATATACAGTACTTCAACTACCTAGTACTAACATCAAGTAATGAAAGTGGTACTGTATGTACATGTTCTCATATGTATGGCTTACAGGCCAGTAGAACGAATACAAATGCATTTCAGTCCTTGAATATACCGACTCTCAATTTCATCACGACGAAGCAAGCAATGCGAAATAGACCATGCAATACGCATACACAAGCTTTGCTATTTGAAACTTTTTTTCATCGCCGTAATTCTGCATTTCTTTATTTTGCTGCGCAACTTATGGTAGGGATTTCTTGAGCGTTTGCGCGCCAATCACAAAATCTCCCCTGAGACCTCACGGACCGAAGTCAGCCAACATACATATGTACATACATACGTAGGTACACTATATACTCTCTATATTGCGCGCGACCATTTCGTCAAATTCTCGAAATCAGCACAAGTCGATCAACCCAGTGCTGCTGGTTCAGAAGACAATGTGGAAATTGTTAACGGAAGAATCTTTTCCACGAAACGTGTTTGTATATGATCATCAGCCAATTGCCAGTACAGAACTTCGGAACCGGGTGGGAGCAGGAAGTGCCGCACAATTTAAAAAAATCGTCCCAAGGTAATACTGGCACTAATCACTGGAGTCCAAAGGAAATGGGTCTGCTGCCGTTTCGCTTGGAAAAACCAAGGTTACAATGCCATCACAACAAACGTGCGATAACTTCGGGAATTCGGGCCCACTGGCTGCGCTTCTGCGCTCAATCAGTATGTATCGCTTGCTGCAGCCTGCTACATACATACAGATCTCGGTAAGTTTGGGGGAGGGGCCCGGACGAGTGCCCGGGGGCCGGGGTGGTGGGGTGCCTTTCTATAACCGGGCATATGCCCCCCGCGCGTCCGCGGGTCCCCCGCCCCCCCGCGCCCGGGGGGCCCGGGGTGGCGGGGGCCCGCCTCCCCCGCGCTGGCGGCGGGCTGTTTTTAATGAATATTTGGTTTTTTAAGTGAAGTTTACTGCTGAATTAGTGAAATAAATGAGGGTTGAATTTATATGTTGTTTACGTTTAAAAGTGTGTTTAGCGGTGTGATTTTTGGTTTAGTATTATGGGGGTGGTTTTGTTTATGTGTATTGTTGTATAATTGTTTTCTGTGGATTGTTTGTTTTTGGGTGTTTTTTTGTTTGTCGCTGGCGGTACATACATAGGTGCCCAAGCATTTGCCCCACAAGATGACTTTGGCGCCAATAAACTGCACCTCCTTTCGTTTCTATTTGCGAGTGAAATGTTACTGTATGTTTGTTGGTTTTCTTCTCTTGAACCATTTCGCACTTATTGTCTGCTATCGCAACTATGATCTTGCTGATTGATGTGTTTAATTTCGCGCAGCTCATCAGTAAACAGACATCAAAATGTGCTCGGTTGGTTCGATCCCGCTCTGACCTTGGGCAGTTTTTGGGCTGCTCCAAGCTTTTGTTTTTAAGGGCGTGCATCGTGCAGTAACATGAGAGACTTTTGTCAGGTATACGTACCAGACCGGACCGGACTAGTCATCAGGTTCATCCTTTGAATATAAGAGATCACCTGGCTTACACTTAAGCCATGAATTCCGGTTATCTTCAGGCCCCATAGTATAAGAATGCTACATGTTTTTCAGGGTTGGACATTGGAAACACCATTGGTATAATTTAGCTGTCAGTCAATTGTGTCAGTCAAAATGCAGACATTATTGTCAACAGTTGTCTTCGTAGCACTGTTTGCTGTCACGTCGACTGGTATCATCGACACCTGGGTGAACAACGATGGACAATGCGGGTACAGGATGCAGGTTGGCTGCCTGATGTTTCAGTGGTACAGGGAAACAGACCAGACGGAAATGTTAGGAGGTTGGAGCAGGATACTAAGAAGGTATAATGGACATACAGCACATATGACCCTGTTTATGAGTTTGGAGGCAGTGATGTCACGTCACGCACAGCCCAATAAAATCTGCTGGCGATCTACTTTTTGGACGCGAATTTGTCAGAGGCATTCGCACTGACGAGTCCTGGCCTCCCAATCTGTCTTATGAAAGAAAACCGAAGCACACCCACATTACTGCATTCGGCAGTACAACCGTGCCCATTGTGTGCATGCTCATATACACGGCACCAATATTCTAAATAAACATTTCACTCACTAATGTCACATTGTAGGTGCTGCAAAAGCGCAGCGACGGGCACGCGGTGTCGCGTACACGCAGCGTGGAGGGCACATGCGTGCTGGACTATGAGATGTACGGACAGGAGGACATGTGCACGGCTGGATACGAACCGACCTTCTGTGGACTGCTGCCTCAGTCACGGTAGGTGTGACGGCGTTGGTGATGTTTCAAACATGATGACAATGGATACAGCGGTCGGTATGCAGTTCGCTGGCATTTACGGTCGGGCAGTTGGTTGGGTTTGACGTCGAACTCGACGTTGCGGAAAATGCTTTTGTGGCTTATTGCTGAAGTTGCACTTTGTGGACGTGTACATGTATACATTGTATATATGTATCTGATGATGATGTGATGGGTATAAGGTTTCATGTGTGTATGATAAAAACATTTTGATGCCAAGCTAAAGTCAAACGCATAACCCGACCGTGATGCCAACTGCATACCGACCATAGTCTATCTTTCGGATCATGCGACTACTTCTGCGACATGGTGTTACACGCTCGGCCAACGCGGTGTCACTCGCACAGTCGCAGCGCCAAGTGCGCATCATGTATGGTTTGGTTGCGTGGTGGCACAAATCTCATGATCCCATAGAAGCACTATTATGCTCATGTACGCACCATTATAAACATATTATTCTTGAATCTCGAACATTTTCAGAGGCTGCTGTTTCCAGTACACCGGGCTGCTCTAAACAACGGGAAGAGTGCACCAATGTTAGGAGTTGCTGAAAAATGAAAAACTGTCTCGTGGTTATTTGTTTTTCTGATCCGTTTTCCCGAAGCTCAGCACATACAGGCAACTGTATACTTCCAAAATGTCTATCACAAAGTTCATTTCACGCTCTATACGTCGGTGCGTCATTTTGGTCAGCATACACTTTGCAGGCATCAGGGTTTGGAGCTGGTCGGGTGTGTGGCGGTTGACTTTGACCTGAAAGCAAAACATTTTTGTGCGCTGCTCGCCTGTGAAGCAGCAGCTAACCAGTTGCGCACTGACCAGCTGGCTAAGGTTTCGCTGATACGGTATACTGTATATTATTATGTGAAACATTTTACGCTCGGCCAAAGCCAAACCCAACCCAAACCCGGGATGCCATCAAAGTGCATCCAACCGTTTGCCTCAATGTCACGATTTGTGCAGCCGTACACGCGCGCAGCTGATTGTGTGAATGAACTTTGTGAATACGCGATTCCGTCAGTTGTTTTCGTGATTGAAAGTTCATGGGAAATTGTAATCTGATGAGCGAAATGTTATTTTTCTTGTTTTCAATTAAAGGATTCAATCGTGACAATACTGTTAATGAATAACGAGATCTCATATTTTATCAGCCGTTTTCTCGGCCCGCTTTACGTCAATTCGCATGCCCTTTGGAAATACTATTTGATCTCAAGCGATGGAAAAGCATTATAAGATTCAATTGCTGTGTTTATGTTGAAATGTCATCAACAGAAAAGGTCAATAAGATCATTATCACTATCAGTCGTAGCAAGTAGCAACTTTGCGAACAAGCGCTGGCGTTTCGACAGCGCGTGCCGGGAAGTTGATCCAGGCTAATTGTTTTGTAGTCAACGCATATCGTCAATACTGGACATCAACGCGGTCAGACCAGCAGATGAGTGCGAGAAAATGTTATGACACTGGGCCACGTGCGTTGACTACAAAAGTATTAGCCCGGCTCTATATAATGTATAAATAAAATTGTGGTTGTTCACGAGAAAATGCAGAAAGATTGATATCAGCCTAGGTATGCATGTGAGGTACACAAACACGAAAACGGAATGGAGTTAAAGCTGCAATGATTATGCTTTTTCAGTCGATGTTCACCACATTATGTGTCAATAAGCTTACAACATTCATAAATACCATGTACTATAACTCTATGATATCGTAGATGCCTATCAAGCCACATTCACAAAGCGCAATGAGAATGACAAGCCAATATTGTGCACCAAAAATGCGCAGCAATGATTATGCAATGCAGAGCAGGTACAGTATGTGCATGGTTCCCGCTAGTTGTCAAAGTTTTCATACGGTACCTGCCGTCACCCATACAGTATGTCATTGTTATACTAAATTTCTAATTTCGTTGCCTCATGCATTTCTACAGACGCAGGAAAACTCCCGTTCGAAGTCGAGGCAGGCAACAAGCTCAACACACCGTCAACAAGCCACGCAACGGTGTGCGTTTCGAATGTTTCAATCGCACAAGCTGGTGTGTCAGTGTCAGCTGCGTGGCTTGTTTACTGCGTGTTGAGCTTTTTGCCTGCCTCGGCTTCGAACGGGAGTTTTCCTGCGTCTGTAAGAATGCATGAGGCAACGAAATTAGAAACTTACTATACCACCGTGCTTTTGGCGCTTATTTGGCGGTCAACCTTTCCGCGATTTGATCCATAACGACGTTGGTGTCAGTGTCCGATTTGCTTTGCTGCCTGGCCAAATGTTGCAAGTAGCCATCGAGAGACGTGCCCCGATTGCACAGGTCGGCGTTGCACAGACAACGAAACACCAATTCGGTCGGCTGCAGTTCTGACGGGGAGCGGTATTGCTGGAAAAAATTGAACTCATTTGTTCAGATTGCATTTTTTAAGAAAAATTTAAAAATTATGCGTTTACAAGAGCGATCATGAAACCAGCAGTTTGCAGGTTTTGTTGGAGTCACGTGACCAACAGGTGCTTTTGCACTGATGAGCACCGCCCGCCAGTCTGTGAAAACAAGTCACACCCCACACAAGTCACGCTCAAGCGCACCAAGATTGTGAGCCCCGATAGCCCGTGGCTACCGAAAGCTTTAAAAAATGAAAACCTAGCCAGCATAATGTTAAAAGCTGGATAACTATCCAACGGACCTCAAACACACAGTTCGACATGACATGATAGACGGATCGGGCGCTGTTCTGCGCGAACACCGGCTCATAGACTACCAATTCTTCGTTCATTGGTCCCAGACCGAACAATCGCGCTGCGCCGAAACGGCCATCCGTCATGGTGAAAGGTTGTGAGAATGCGCAGTACTCCCACGCCGGATCCTCAGCCATCACAACGTGACCGTTCTGTATGAATTGAATATTGGGTCTTGGAATCGCCTGATTTACAGTGCATCGTATCAAAGTTCGTGATCGGATCGGGGACGGCCGAAATTTTGAAACATCATCCGGCTACGTCAGGTCCGATCTGAGCCGATCACTAACTTGACAACCTTTTACGATTACGACAACCTTTCAGAATACGCAGACCAGTTTTTGCGACACAACTTTTTCTAAAATAAGCACGATTAATTAATTAACGAAAACTAACATTTAACGACATATAGCATCTGAGCGCGATGGTCGTCTGCCAGATTGCACAAGCCACGATAAATACCCGCATGTCCATAATGAGTACCGCAGATCAGTACGTTTTTGTACTTTGTCGACTGCAAATATTGGTCTGCAATTTGGAGAACTGATCCGATTAATGACCTTCCTGCGGTAGATCAAAAGAGATCACGTCAGACAAAAAAAAAACACGTGACCAAGAATAACAAGAAAACGCAATAAGGTTCGCTTGTACGTACGTACCAAGGCAGTCTTGCAGCACGGAGGGGTTCCTCTATAAAGTCCGCAAAGGAACTGGAACTACATACTATGAGCACAAAACATGTCAAATTTCAGGATCCCCTGGGGCGGAGTCCAATTTAATATCAGCATGTTTACAGAGACGAAGTATCGAAAATAGGCTCTTCGTCAAAGGGCATCATACGGTAAGGTAGAGTACCAGCTGTAATTCAGGGCGATCCTTGGCCTTTAGGCGAGCAGAGGTGTTTGCAGGTTTGGCGCAGACTGGCTTTGTTTTATTTATTGACTATGCAGGCACCTGCAGGCTCAGCATCACCAGAATTGCAGCTGGTACTGTACATAGCCTCTAAAAACATACAGATTCAAAATTGTGCGCGCATGTGAAAGATCAGCAGAATTTCCTATGGTTTCCCGGTAAAACGATTCAATGTAACAAATGGCGGCGCAAAAGTCAGGCATAGTACTGCAAAGTTGAAGATAACTATAGCAAGTAACGCTAACAACAAACGTTTCAGCGAAAGTCATTGTCACAAAAGGAACGCGGTAGTGGACTTTAAACGCACACCCACGCTGGATAATTAGCTCACGTGGTTTTTCTTACTGATTTTTCATGCCTTGTTTTTTAGCATCAAATTTCAAACAACCTGGTTACCACGTGATATGAGAAGGTTTTGGAATCAGAATTGGCGTTTTGGCCCACAGAATCGTGTCATGTTCCAAACAGTGGGTAGTGGTTCGTTGTCGTCATCAATGATAAATCAGGTTACATTGCTTAACA
Organism: Rhynchonema sp. JSB1_4; assembly: GCA_030248065.1. Classification (NCBI taxonomy): domain Eukaryota; kingdom Metazoa; phylum Nematoda; class Chromadorea; order Monhysterida; family Xyalidae; genus Rhynchonema; species Rhynchonema sp. JSB1_4. The sequence continues at coordinate 9,236 of JASAMV010005380.1, forward strand.
ATTTATTATGATTATCAAGTTAACACACTTTATAAACAAAGGCGTCAGGTTATATTATTTTGCAACAACAGAAACAAATTTCGCACGTCTTATTCTGTTTTCTTGGACGAGCGGTGCGCCAGGGCTTTATCACAGTGTGGTCAACTCAAGTGGTCAAATCATTTCGTGAACTCGCTTAATAAAGTCAACTCACCCCGAACGCCATATTATTGCTCGCTCTCATTCGGGGCTGCTGTGAGCTGACGAAGTAGTGACTTGACCTCATGAGTTGACCACTGTACATATGTATAATTAGCCGTGCACCAGGTCATCGTCACCGCTAACACAAAGCCGTGAGCGACCCATGAAAAGAGGTGATCTTTTTCACAAATCTCTCCGATTCAAATATTCTGACAGACTGACTGTTGAGTTACGACTTACGTGTTAACGAACACTTTTACATATTGTACTTAGTGTTGGTTGCTTTTTGTGGAGAAATGCGCAACGCGGAACGTTGAGACTCTATGCAAACGAGATTCTTTATGTGAGAAACACCTTACCGAAACGTTCCTGTTGGGCCGACCAGAAGACAAGCAGTAAATTAGTTGCAGTACCTTTCGCTAAGATGTTTATGAGGAATGTGATTTATCGAACTTTTAACCTTAACTCAACTTTTGACTGAAAACACAATCTGAGCAACCAGCACGAACACATACACCTCACTTAACCCACCACTTAGGAAGGATGTTAAAATGCCCACATTCCCATAAAAAAATTAGCGATACGTGGCAGCTGAAAGGACACAAGTTTATCGGCAGGGCATGCATTGATCTTGTACGGTCTTGGTACCATAGGTACCTACATGTGCCCGTTCAGATGTAGCACCCGCCACCAGTTCGCATTCTGAAAAATAAACTGCAACTACTGTACGTCGGAGCTGAAAATGTGCACTAA
>JASAMV010005381.1:0-26555 GCA_030248065.1 Rhynchonema sp. JSB1_4
CACCATTGCCATCTTTTATCTGGGATACTTGTCTCGTTAGCCGGCGACCTCGCACGTCAGTTGCGTGCAAACGCATGCCAGCGACTCCTCGTTTTCATTGAACACCAATGAATGTTGATGGGGATCGGACTCGAGCCCTCGTACAAGTTAGGTATGGCTGGCTATTTATATAATTTATAAGGACATGCGTTTGTTCTTTGACTTTTTCATGCTTGTACAGGGCGCCGAGAACCATGTTACTACTGACTGACGTGACGGCAACGTCCAGTTCATTTCATGAAGAGTTGCGCACATATCCAGGCCAGACCCGGTGAACATTATATGCAGGTCATGAATATTTTTTGTGTTCATCCCCCATATCAAGTGCAACACGCGGGTTGCAACATAACCTCTTCAAAATCACGAATTAAAATCAATCTAAATGCAATCTTACCAAAATTGTTCATGAACTATAAAGCGGACCAACTGCGTGTTACTTCTAATGGATAACTGAGCTCAGGAAACATCCAGACAGTGTAGTTTCTGGGGGAGGGGTCCTACCTCGGGTACGCTATCTTCCCCTCAGGTGGTATACTATCCCCTGTCTCCCCCTCCGGGATAAATTTTTTTCAGAAAGGGGCAAAAAGAGGTCAAAGTTTTCACCTCAAAAAGTGACTTTTTCCTGACTTTGGGTCTTCCTCCCCTAACCCCTCGGGGGTGCACCATAGTTTTTTTTTCAAAAATCACCGGGTGCAACTTGCACCTAGTATGTCAAATTTTAGGTGCAACTTGCACTTATTTAACAGAATTTTGTTTTATGAACAAAATGCGAAAAATCTAGGTCCAATTTTTAGGTGCAATTCTGAAATTTTAGGTGCAAATTGCACCTAAAAAGTGTCTAAAAACCTATGGGGTGCACTATCTCCCCCTCCGAAACAAACGGGGGGGTCCGCTCTCTCCCCTTCCGGACCAGGAACTACACTGCATCCAGATAAAATCAGGCAGCATTGTATTCATTAGAAAGCCTGTCCACAACCGTTTGCAACAGTCTGACATCGACAGCGTCTCTGAGCAACTCTTCACCGCCATGCTCCAAAAACGTTGACAACAACCGAAGCACAGATACAACGGCACAAGCGTGGGGCTGCAACAGATGACCCGTGTCAAAAGTGGTGATCGGATTGGACCGGATCGTATCTTGCCTTGGCCACGTGACATTTTCAACAAAGGACATGTCGCGAAGATGGTGTGCTACTGTCTAAAATTTGTGTTATAGCTGGCGAAAAAACTGACGTTGTTTGAAATAAATGGTAGCCGTAAATCCAAATTCCGATCATCAGGTTTGACAGTCACGTCATTCCAAGATAAATTGTTGCACAGTGCGTGCACGTAAGATGCTTTGTGCTTGACCCCAGTATCGCCAGGCACGAAACAAATCAAACCTTCAAGCTATCGTCTCTGTCACACATCAAAAGCCAATCAGCGTAAAAGGCACAACACTCGCGCACTGATTGGCTGATGGCTAAAGCCATGTGATCGTCGATTTTGGTGTCGTCAGATTCTGAAATTGTCCGGATGGATTGAATTTAACATTTGATGAAAGAAATCCCGAATCCCAACAAACCAGCCAGCTGCATGCAATCAGTGAGCAGCGTACTACACGCTTCGAGCAATGCGGCTTCATCCGATGAGTCGCCCTGCAACGCACATTTCTGGTCTTGAACTCGGCTGGCAAGCGCAAGCCGACAGACAGAACTTAGCCGTTCACGCAAACGAAATCTAGGGCCAAACCGACATTGACGAAAAAAACCTGATTGAGAGCCCTAAATCTGCAACCAACCAATTCACTCGGTTCCTTATCAGCCATTAATCTGTACTCAACGGCAGTGATTCGACACACGATCACACACAATTCGGGGTCCTGTCCGAGCCAGCCCATGCCAAATGATCGCACAGCCGCGTGTGTGGTGCGCAGACATTGACGCTTGGTGGACACATCTGCAAAACATGGACGTTTCCTTGACATAGTGCGAATCACAGAATTATCCGGCGAACCAGTTTTTTCGACCAGCAGACGGCGCAAACGCGATCTCAGTTTGAGGGTGTAATCTTCGTTTTTGGACGGATTTTGGAACTGCTCGAAGACCAACTCCAACGTTCGCAGTGTGTTGCACAGACGCTGAATAAAATAAAGGATGATTCACAAAATAGTAGGCATGTGTTACAATGAAGAAACTTCAAACCTCAACGGCGCACCAGTTTGCGAGCAGAGTGCACTATTGAATACCTCCTACTGCACGGTAACTTGTGAATGCTTTTACCGATCACGTGATAATAAAGATGGGCAAGAGCAAGATCCAACAACCCTGCCAAACAGTGTGAATTGCCACCTGAGATTCACAACTTGGCTCCAGCATGTCAATCAATTTGGCAACTTCATCCTTGTCCTGTTCCTCCAATCTTCCAATGCATTGTAACATCATCAACACATCAGCTTCTTGGATGCTTGCACTGGTGGACGGTGCAGTGGACATGGTTTGACCTGAATGCAAATTTCTTGTGGGGGCAAAATAAGCAGCAATTTGCATAGATAGGGCAACTTATTTGTTGAGTTACCAGTTGGAAACTTGTTCAATGAAATTACCAAATTGAACATTCACAGTAACATTTTATTATTCCAGTTTTATCATTCGCATTCGCACATGAGAGCGCTGGCCAAGCACGCGCACAAAAGTATGTTACAAAGAAGAAAATTTTATAATACATACATCCAGTAATTTGTCTCAAACAAAATAATACTAATAAATACCTAGAAAGATTATATGGAACAAAAAATAATGCAATGCAGAAACGATGAGTTATCACAGTTGAGGCAAACTATCGTGCGCGTGCTCGTGGATGAAAAGTCCAGCTCTTGAGGACTGAGGTCTGGTACGGTTTACCTCAGAACGGGTCAAAACCTTGTTGAAAAAACTTTACAGTGCACTTTCCACATAAAAAGACAAGCTTCATCAAAATGCAAGCCTGCTATGAGAATCCACTCCGACTAAAGATCCACTCAAAAATTTTCAAACGAATCCCCGATAATGCCAATCGTACAAGTTCCAGAACAAATTTGGCCGCGTTGGGTGTGCATAACAGGACAATACACAACACAGTTACGGTTTACCAAGTATGGTGCAGCAAACTTCCACGGCGTCCAACCCGAAACACATGTTAACCAACCATTTTGGAGATGTTATCTAGGTATGCCAATGTATGTTCAAGAAGCATTAACATCGGAATGCATACTATCGGTACACTGAGAAGGCTTGGGCGATTCGCGAACAACGATTAGTTTTGAACAAGTTGTGAAGAACCCATACAAATGACACACAGCTCAGACTCTAGCACCAAGTAATATCCTTGGAATAAATAACACACCTTGAATAAAGTCGGTGAAAACAAGTAAGCAAACAAAAAAGTCAGAAACAGACTCGTTTGTTTGAAAATTTACAACACGGTGTCTGGCAGACAAAGAAGTACACAGTGGTCCAGCTGATTCTCTGGGTCAAAGCTCGGCGAAAGAGTCTTTTCCCGGTTGATTGCAGCCTGGATGCAGAATCGAACATAGAACTTAGCTATTCGGTCGCCACATTTCGCTGGCGTTTTGGGCAAAGGAGGACCTGGAAGAACAAAACCTGTTGATTTTATATTAGAATAATTTTTCGAAATACAAATCGATAAAACATACGAGAACATCCAGACCCACCTGTTCGCTTATTCTTCTTGTCGTGTTTGGGCGTTTAACGATGTCTGTGGGTGCTGAGCGATCTTCTTCTGCCACCTTCTAATATTGGAAACCTGTACCACCGACCCGCATGCACTGCGTACCGTCAAGGCAGTTTGACAGTGTACCTGACTCCGTTAAAAATAACGTGAATAAGATGACATCATTAATCACAACATTTCACAAGAATCTTCTATTTTTTCGGACCAACCAATTATTCGTTACAAGACAAGACCGGCGTTCTTTCGAAAATAGACCCAACACCTCTGGGAATTTCACGGAGTTTTATGTGCCTTATATTTTTTTGCGTGGTCATTTTTGAAATCACCAGGTCCGATTACATGGGAAAAATAACAAAAATGTGCAAAAAGTTATTTTGTGTGCACCATCCAGGTTTGAACCCTCGTGTGACCGAACGCTAAACCACTATGACACAGAGACGCCTGCTGCCGGTTGCTTAACGCGCTATATAATCATAAGGAATGTGTTTGTGGGTGTGTCTGTGTGTGGTGTGTGTGTGTTGCGGCTTTGAGTGCTGTAGCTGGCACTGCCCGTGTAAAAAAGATCAGGCAAATAACACGCGAATTTCTTTTTCTTTCATTTTCAAGGGGGCAGTCGTCGGAAGTCAAGCCATTGGGGGCAGTCAAAAATGATCGGCAGTCACAGGCAGGCAGCAGGCAAAAGCAGTCATGACTGCCAATGACTGCTGACTGCACTTGACTGCAGCAAAATTCTGACTGCTATACTGCCCAATAAGTCAGAGTATAAACGACCTTTAAACTACCCCACACCTCATCGCGTTTATGCGCGTTGATTACTTGAGAAAAGTCTGATCGTCGACATTTTCTTAGTTAGAACCATTGGTTGAAGGAACTGGAAACTTTCTGTGCCTGGTTTATTCGGGTTCCCTGTTTGGCGCTTGCGCGATATAAAAGACCGATACAAGAAAGAAAAATGCCCCAAGGGGCATAAAAGAAAATATGGATCCCTGGCTGACTGACATAAAGGAACGATACTAGCTTGTGCCACTTTGTTGATGTTTCATGAAGCACTGGAATAAACTTAAGTGTGTTCTGAGCTGTTTGATGCCGAAAAGCAGATATTGAACCATATTCCCGGCGCGAACTCTTTTGAACCAACACCCAGCCGAAACATTCACATTTGGGCAGCTGTTGCTTCTTTTCAACCTCACGACGTAACTGTGTAGTCTTCGGTTGCGCACGATGATTCTACAAGGAGAGGAATGTCACTGTTGTGCAATCACATAAATATCTTGGTGCTGTTATTGATTCCAAATTTGATATGCCTGATGACGCTACCATTACTTTGCGCTCGAGTGAAACGTAGCGCTGGATAATTGAATCGTGTGTTGCTTCGTGATGTTTCATTGAATGTTCGTCGATACTTCTATGTTACATTGTTGCAATCTGTTCTCTTGTATGCCATTGAAGCCGTATATCCCACCCATAATCGTGATCGTGACTTGTTTGAGCGAACTCAAAAGTATTGTATTCGTCTGTTTCTCAGAAATTGGAATCGTGATGTTGATTATACTACCCTACTTGATTTGTTTGGTGTTCGTGCTATCAGCTCAATTGTTCTCTCTAGGCGTATGAAATTGTTGCACATGTATGTCTGTGGTTTCCGTCATTTTCCTGTTGGCTTTATTGTGCTGAAAACTACTGTGTCAAATCGCAAAAGTTCTCGTTCCAATCATTCCCGTGCTGTTACAGTACCAAACAGCACGCGCCGGGAATATGGTTCGATATCTGCTGTTCGGCATCAAAACAATATGGTTCAATATATCAGAACACACTTAAGTTTATTCCAGTGCTTGATGAAACATCAACAAAGTGGCGCAAGCTAGTATCGTTCTTTTATGTCAGTCAGCCAGGGAACCATGTTTCTTTTATGCCCCTTGGGGCATTTTTCTTTCTTGTTATTGACATCCCTGAAGTTGCAACGTCGCCTATCCAGAAAAATGTTTCGCACCGGCCCCGGCCCTGTCGGTGCACCCATGTAGGCCAGGGCCGGGGCCAGGGCCTCAGACATAGATTATTTTTCATGGCCCCGGCCCCGGCAGGGGCCCTGGCCTACATGGGCGCGTCCTAACACACTGGGGAACAGTGGGTGTAGGAAATTTCTGCCATTAGTAATTTCCTAGTGAATTGTTTGCCCCAGGTGCCAATATTTTGGGGGTGACTTTGTGTGCGGCACGCCACTTTGTGTCGCTAATTATCTAATTGTTCTGATTTCCTTTCCCCCCGATTGGGGCTTTCGCAAACATCCTGTTCTGTACCTATATAATCTTTGCTCTTTCTTTCATTCTTTAGTTGTACCGTTTGTGATTTTGCTTATACCACTAACCCTGACAATAAACCTACAAAACCTACAACGAGACGACCGTATGAATCCTAAACAACAGAAACAACAGAACATTTTTCTCTTCTTCATCTGGCATCTATCCTGCGCGAGAGCCGTTCTCGTCATCAGGCCTTGGATTCATCGCTGACTCTCATCTCCAATCGTCCGCCCGCAACCAAAGGCTGCTGCTGCCAAAAGGCCCCACAAGAGGGCGCCCGGTGCAGTAAGTCCTCACGACAGGCAACCACGGTCGAAAGTCGCGGCAAACGTGATCCCGTACACCAGGATAGGAGCAATTGGCCGGGGACAGGTCCCCACCGCGGCAACGGACAAGTCGGTCGATGTGCGTCACGTCGTCTCGCCATCCGCATCTTCACATCGGTCAACTCCTGGGGCTCGGACATTTCCCCAGTCAAACGCCCCGTTCAAGGCGTCACAATTCGCAACTCCGTTCACCGATTTAAGGCGTCTCATCACTCATATCGATTCAATCGCTCAATCCAATCCATCGCGCTCGGTTGGCCACGTCAGCAAATTCGGGTCTGCCGCCGAAGAAGCAGCAGAATCAACAAGTCGCCGTGAAAGGCGCATCAAGTCCCCAGGAGAGGGCAAAAGTCGCCGTGGAGGCGCAATTGGGTCGAAGCCCACAAAATTGGCCGAGAAAAAGCGAACTAGAATGTTGTGAATCATGATTACATATGGTGGCCGATATGTTTTCTAGCAAATTCTAGGGAATTGTATTTGAGCCTTTGCGATTACATTTTTATTGAGCTTAGAAACCTCAAATGAGTATTTTTGAGTCGCGGTGGGAGTGTTGAAATTGTGCTTGAACTGTATTCTCGCTACTTTCTGTTAAGTAGGGAGTGTAGGAAATTTCTGCCATTAGTAATTTCCTAGTGAATTGTTTGCCCCAGGTGCCAATATTTTGGGGGTGACTTTGTGTGCGGCACGCCACTTTGTGTCGCTAATTATCTAATTGTTCTGATTTCCTTTCCCCCCGATTGGGGCTTTCGCAAACATCCTGTTCTGTACCTATATAATCTTTGCTCTTTCTTTCATTCTTTAGTTGTACCGTTTGTGATTTTGCTTATACCACTAACCCTGACAATAAACCTACAAAACCTACAACGAGACGACCGTATGAATCCTAAACAACAGAAACAACAGAACATTTTTCTCTTCTTCAGTGGGTATCTACACTCTTACACGGAACTGGTGCATAATTTACCAAACAAAGGTATTTTATCTAGTACCGGAGTTTTCCACTTAAAGCCCCGGGGGCTCTCCGACCATTAAGAAAAGGGGGCTTTAAGTGGAAACGTTTCCACTTACAGCCCTCGGGGCTTTAAGCGGAAAACTGGGTGTTTTCATCATTGTCAGTAGGGACCCTTTAGGCCAGCATTTTGACATTCTGATACCATATTTCAACCTGATTGTGAGAATCTTCATCTAAACGTGGCAAAACGTTGGTAAAACAACAGAAAAGTGGGGTATTTTGGTCATTCTTACACTAGTTTGAACTATTTTGGCAAGTTTACTGTTCGATGTAAAATCAATGGTCCGTAAAAAATAAATCCAATGAGAGCCCCCGGGGGCTTTAAGTGGAAAATTTTCCACTTAGAGCCCCCGAGGGCTCTATTCGGGGGGGGGGGGCTTTAAGTGGAAAACTCCGGTATAGTAAATTTCTAATTTCGCTACCTCATGTATTTTTGCAGACGCAGGGAAGCTCCCGTTCGAAGTCGAGGCAGACAAGAAGCTCAACACACAGTCAACAATCCACGCAGCTGGCGCGTGTGTACTTTGAATGTTTCAGTCACACAAACTGTGCGTGTCAGCTGCGTGGCTTGTTCACTATGCTGAGCTTGTTGCTTGCCTCGACTTCAAACGGGAGTTTCCCTGCGTCTGTAAAAATGCATGAGGCAACGAAATTAGAAACTTAGTATACCCATCAAACAATCAATCATTAACTCATTCAATCCATCAACCTAGTCAATTGAGGATGCTTGACATACATATATCAGTTAGCCTGGAGCAATGGAATCAGAAAAGTGAGCTGGTTTCGGGTTTGAGCAATCATAGCTGCATGCCACTCACCAATCGATCGTAAAATCGGTGCCGTGCGCGTATGCTTGCACCTTGAACGGTTCGTAGTTGACAAGGGTGTCATCTTTTTGGCCCTCAACCGCCAAAGCTGCGCATTCGTTCATGCACTCGGCAGCCAGTGTCTCCCATTGTGTTCCGTTGCAGCCCAATGTCTGTTCGGATTGCGAGTCGCTCCACGCCGAGCCTTCCGCACACTTCAAAGTCGCACTGCCGCCGTCCTGCATCATGTTTGTATGGTCCAACCACGAGCTCATGAAACGTATTTTTTTTAAGTTGGCTTGTGCGGATCCAATAATGTTCCGGTTCCACCTATTTCGGAAACGAAAGACAGAGAAATCCACGTGTTTGGTAAGAACACGGTCTCCACCTCGGTGCGTAAATTCCTTTTTGACTCCCAAGACGTATTGAATAACGTTGCTATTCGCGTAAGCAGGTTGACAAATTGAGGTCAGCCAGTTGGTACTTGTCTTGCCATTATCTCTCTCGGCCCAATCTCTTTTTCTTTTGTTTTCGAAACACGTGTAAACAAGCATTTTTGAATCCGGCCAAGCAAGCTTTCAAAAAGTCGTGTCTCATGTGCTCGTGGCTGGACTGTACACGATCAGATGATGTGGCCAATTTTACGCGTATTTGAGCAGGAGAAACAACGACGAATGAAAACTGGAATTTACTCTCAGGGAACCGGGGGCTTTGGCCAATCTCTGCTTGAAGCTTTTTCACGTTGGGGCATTGTTCAACCTCGAACGGGACAAAGCCAATACTGCAGGCAGCTCGGATGAAGGCCGAGACAAGCAATACAATTTGAACACTCACTTCAACAAAATCCGTGTCAGGTATGCGCATTTCGTACGTGGTTTCGGTTGTGTCTATGTTGTTTGTCGTGGGTTGATCCGCGATCGAACACGCTGAAGTATGAGTGTGTAAACTCAGTTATGCATGCAGGGTTGGGTTAAAAAAAAGTAAAAATTTTTTTGTAAAAAAAAATTTTTTTTTTAAAAAATAGTTCGCCACTTTTTCGGTTTTTAAAAATTAGAAAAGTAAGTTCACTTTTTTATTATTTCACAACTTTTTTTATTATTTTCCCCTTTTTGAGGTGAAAATGTATGTTTTTATGCATGTTTCTGCTTGTTTTTTCTCAAAAAATCGCCTGTGGCGCTTGTATTTCGCATCGGTACAATGTCATTACAACGTTAGACAGTCCGTGGCTCTACTAAACAACCTAAGCAGCCGTCATTATGTGCGCATTCTGTTATTCTAGGAAGTCAAATCTGCATGAAGTCGAAAATTATCGTTCCAACACCGCGGGTTATGCAGCTGTTTTCATGCAACTTTGCTTAAAAAATGTGCCAATCATTTACCTTTCCCGTAACATCACTTTCCCTTCACTTTTTATACAACAATGTACATATGTTGGTACATACAGTATGGTGGACAGGCTATCCCCAACGCGCATTGTCACGTTATCTGGCTCATTGTAAAAGATATAACCTCGCTACTGCCCTTTTGTGAACACAACTGGTCGGTGTCAACTATTCCTATATTCTCAAGTGCAATCAAATATACTTTCAAAAATTTTCGACAATTTTTCACGTTGAGAACCGAAATTTTTGTGGTCCGGAATAAAAAAAGTAAATCTTAAAAAAAATATAAAATTTCAAAAAAGTTAAGAAAAGTTCGACAAATAAAAGTTTTTTAATCCAACCCTGTATGCATGTGCGTACTACAGTATATGTTTTCGTCGATGTTCGGATCAAAACTACCAAAAGCCTGCAGCGTGTAGTACCTGTCCTTTCATGGCGGTCATGTTCTGCAGAATTTCGATTTCGTAGTGCATTTCGATCTTGCATGCTTTACAATCTAAGCTCGCATAGACACGAAATATGCATATCAATAACGTACCTAACAGGCAAGCAACGCGAACTGACCCCGGATTGATTGTACCGTACGCAATTTGCGAGCATTGCAAGCAAGCACACACCTGGTTTGCAAGTCGGAAGGTCTGTCCACTGTGCGCCCGCTTGGCCTTCTTTCACGCACGCAATCTCTTTGAAACCAGTGTCGTTCGTTGACCAGATGTATCTGGAAAATGAGTTATGTACGACTAAAGAGCATTGCACAATTGTTAGCACCTGATTTTGTGATTGGTCCGCCGTTCAGGGTATTGACTGCATTACGATTAAGTCCATATCACAGTCACATTGATTGGCACACCGTTGGCCAAAACACTTGATTCAAAGAGTTTTCGTGTTTCGTAAGTACCTACATTATATGTACCGTGTTTCCTCTAACAGAAGCCCCCGGCTAAATATTATGTACGTACACACCGCATTTTTTCAGCAACCCTGATACCGGGGGCTTCTTCATATTAGAGGCGGGTTTTTGGGGTATGCCAGACTCTGGGGGTTTCTATTGGAGTGGGCTTTTATGTATTAGCGGCTGGCTTCCATCAGAGGAAATACGGCGAGAATACGGAAATACTAGCATGCCGAGATATACTCGTTAACATTTGTGAACGATGTTTCCGGTACTTTTTACTACCAACATCGGCAAATCTGGCAAACCGAACAAATCAATGTGACGGGTTTATAGAGTCAGCAAAGCGTAATCATATACCCTTCCATGCAACGAAGCGTCAGATTGGTCATTCGCGTCATTGCCTGTCCCACCAGAGCGTTGTTGCTGTTGGCGCACGAGTCAACAATCTCGACCCCGGTCAGTTGCGGCGTGGCGCAAACTGCAAGCCGGTGGTGGAATTGGTGAGAAAAGAAATGAAAATGAGAAGATACATAAGTAACAGTTCGATTGCCCAAAAACTCACGCCCGCGGGCAGGCGGCACGCCGTTCGCTGGTTGTGCGACGATGATGATGCCGCACATGCACACGAACATCAAGATCTTGATCACGATGTTCATGTTTTTGTTTTGATGTTATTGTTTGATATGTTTGGTTGGTTGATATTTCGCAATGAAATACGAACACGAGAGGTAATATACTTGAATACTGCAAGTGGAAGAATGAAAATTTTGACGGATCATTGCAAAATCGGTATGAGAATCTTCCCAATACACATACACTAGGTATTGTAGGTAAATGGGTTGGTAGATGTGATGAACTGCAAATCTGTGATGCAACAATAAAAATGGATTCTAAATATCCGGTTCCGTGACTTGAGGATGTAAAGATAAACACGGGCCATATCCCACCTCACGCCCCCCGCGCCCCCATGTATTTGATGTAAAACGAACAGTGTGCGGTAAAACGGCCAAATTACAGGGCGTGTTTTAATTTTCGGCGGGAAAAGTATGCGCACCCCGCGCCCCTTTTCTAGTGTAGCCTGCCTGGCTGGCGCTGCTGCTCAGTCTGCATATAAGTGAGAGACACAACGCGCCCCCCACCTAGGTAGCACGGCTGTCTGCTGCGTGTAGAACTGCTGCGCATCCTACAAGCGACTGTCTCGGAGCCGGCTAGACCTAGGTTGCCAGGATCCACTTCTTCCGCTCATTTTTACGATACCGCAACATTTATGAACACAGTTTCATTCAGAACAGATAGTTAAGTTACAGTTAGCTAAGTTATAGTTTATGTTATTTGGCACATAATATTAATGAACTTTTCGCGTAAACATTTATGAACACAGCTTCATTCAGAACAGAACAGAACATAAAAGAACAAATAGTTAAGTTACCGTTAAACAATTTGTAGTTAACTTTTTTACATATAACATTTATGAACTTTCCGTCTGAACATTTATTAACCCAGCTTCATGCGCAACAGGTAGTTAAATTACCGTTAAACTATTTATAGTTCACTTTTTTTACATATAACATTTATGAACTTTCCGTCTGAACATTTATTAACCCAGCTTCATGCGCAACAGGTAGTTAAGTTACCGTTAAACTATTTATAGTTCACTTTTTTTACATATTGGATTTATGAACTTTCCGTCTGAACATTTATTAACCCAGCTTCATGCGCAACAAGTAGTTAAGTTACCGTTACAGTTAGCTAAGTTATAGTTAATGTTTTGTGGCAGATAATATTTATAAACTTGAAGTTATGTATTTACTTACATTCAACATTTACCAACAACAGCGTTCCTTACAGAATTACCACACCACGCGGCATTGGCTGAGTTCGTGTTAAGGTTTGCGAAACGTTTAAGATTGGTTTCTTTCATAAGTGAACCACCACATGGCATTCGCAAACTGTTTGAGAAATGTTTGTGCGCTTTTATTGCCATGGCTTTGCCTTAGACGTTTGTCCTTTGTTACCTGCAAGGTAATCACCAATATTAGTATCACCGGTCATTAATGTGTTACTGTGGTACAGCCAGGTTCTCAGTGGGTGGGCTGGTGCAAGAACAAATTTTATTAGCGCACATACTGATGAATGCATGCTTAAATTGCGGTACATGTATCTGGCACCTTTGCGTTGAGGTTTTGCGTCATTATATTCCTCCTCCTCATTCATTCATTTTGCTTGCCCCGATCTAAGGGCAGTCTACCGTTGTGAAACATGAATGCACACGCTGCGCACGTTCTTGCTTTAGGTATTTTTGACCCGCTGCAAACGCAGAGCGTGGTCGCTGAAAACAACGCGATTAGGATCAGCGCTTCAATGCCAGTAAGTGTTGTACGCTAGTATGCTTAGGCTAATTGCGTTGTGCGGTTCATTGGTAGTTGACGCCTTAAAGTGACTCTACAATTGATCGTTAACAGCGTTTGTTTGCAGCCATTTTTTCAGAAAATGAAGACTAGGTATCAGAAACCCAGATTTAGGAAATAGATTTTCAAGTTGTTGCTTTGTGATGTTTCACGGAGCCCACACATTTTTAAAGGAGGAGAAAAAATAAAAAACGTTTGAGGCAGGCCTGTGCGAAACACAAGGTAATCCAATAGAAGATATTTTCAGCGTTTTATACTCAGACGTTTTTCTGTTAAACGAGATATAAAACACTGTGCGAAACGCCATGTGTGATAAATAATAAACGAAACACTCCAAAAAATCAAGCCTTTTTAAAGCACCCTTTTACTCCAGCATAATTTTAAGCATCTGTGGTGAATGAAATAAGTTGTCAATTAGAAATAAGAATCGCCTAATTATCTAGTATTCAGGATGTGCTTTTCGTTTTTCAAAACCCTACACAGCTCACACAATGTTTACCACATCATGCGCAAGGCACCCATTCTCACAGCGCACACACACAAAGCTGAAACATTATTCCCGGCCGGCTGTGTGTTGTCGTTGTGTGTGCGCTGTGCGTGGTCTGAATGGCTGCCTTGCGCATGTTGTGGTAAACATTGTGTGAGCTGTGTAGGGTTTTGAAAAACGAAAAGCACATCCTGAATACTAGATAATTAGACGATTTTTATTTCTAATTGACAACTTATTTCATTCACCACAGATGCTTAAAATTATGCTGGAATAAAAGGGTGCTTTAAAAAGGCTTGATTTTTTGGAGTGTTTCGTTTATTATTTATCACACGTGGCGTTTCGCACAATGCTTTATATCTCGTTTAACAGAAAAACGTCAGAGTATAAAACGCTGAAAATATCTTCTATTGGATTACCTTGTGTTTCGCACAGGCCTGTCTCAAACTTTTTGCATTTTCCCCTCCTGTAAAAATGTGTGGGCTCCGTGAAACATCACAAAGCAACGACTTGAAAATCTATTTCCTAAATCTGGGTTTCTGATACCTGGTCTTTATTTCTGAAAAAATGACTGCAAACAAACGCGGTCAACGATCAATTGTAGAGTCACTTTAAACAAGTACAGTTTATAGCGTCCGCGAGCCCTACGCCGGTGTTAGATAGCTTTGTGCCTGCCTTGTAATTTTTAAGGCAAGCGTGTTACAGCTGTGGATTAATTTTGATCCGTTAACTCAAAACCGTACCGACTGCAGCGCATTGCGTTATTTCACGTTTTAGGATGCGCAGCAGTTCTACACGTAGCAGACATCCGTGCTACCTCGGTGGGGATGATAGGAAGAGGGGCGCGGGTGGATCTCTCACTTATGCGCACGGGCCGGGCCTTCACTTATATGCAGACTAAACAGCAGCGCCAGCCAGGCAGGCTACAGTAGAAAAGGGGCGCGGGGTGTTGTGGTTTTTTTACGCGCGCAATGTGCGAAAAATTATAAGACACCCTGTAATTTTCGAAATTTTTCGAATTTTACCGCACACTGTTCGTTTTACATCAAATACATTGGGGGCGCGGGGGGGGGCGCGGGGGGACGTGAGGTGGGATATGGCCAAACACGAGGACGATCATGTAAGAAAACTATACTAACAGTGGGTGGAATTCACAACACAAAGTCAAGCTCACCGTCAAATTCAAAGTCATGTTCTGCGTCAGGTTTGCTTGTGCGATAGGAAAAAACTGTCAGGCAAACCACACCAGACTAGTTAGCACCAGCTGTGCTGAAGCCACACACCACACTGTGCGTGTTACGCTGAAATATTTTAGGCTGCCAGTGCACCAGGTGAATATGAAAGTTACGTTCAGCTTGACGGTGAGCGTGATGGTGAGCTCGTACAAGTTCACCGCCATTTTTACAAGTAACTTTGAAAATGCGTGGTTTTGTGTTGTGGCGGTGCACGATGTTGTATGATAACGGGAAGAGAGCGCACGTACAATCCGAAATCGTCTGTGCACAAAAAATGTCTTTGTACGTCTGGGAATCGAACCCGGGCTCTTTGCCTTTCCGAGGCACTGCCATGACCACTAGGCTAAGGTATAGTCGTTTCTTACACACAAACTTGACGGTTTTGTACGTGCGCACTTTTGCACCCCGTGTTTTACTGTTTTAAGGCAAAGAGCCTGAGTTCGATTCCCAGACGTACAAAGCCATTTTTGAGCGCAAACGATTTCGGATTGTACGTGCGCTCCCTTTCCGTTATGAAGGAACTTTGAGTTTGACGGTGACTTTTGACGTTGAGCTTGACGGTGAACTTACTTTGTGTGTGTGAAAT
This sequence comes from Rhynchonema sp. JSB1_4, assembly GCA_030248065.1. Lineage (NCBI taxonomy): Eukaryota > Metazoa > Nematoda > Chromadorea > Monhysterida > Xyalidae > Rhynchonema > Rhynchonema sp. JSB1_4. The sequence continues at coordinate 15,188 of JASAMV010005381.1, forward strand.
CCACCCAATGTAAAATATGAACAAATACAACTGACTGCCACGTGTACCAGAGACCCTGGTCCAAATCTGGGCCCTGAGCTAACGGGCATAGTTAAAAAAACTGCCAATGCAATTATTGGTTGATCTACATATCCATAGTCAGACCACTAAAATAAGGCACTAAAGCCGTTCATTACAACATTGGCCGTTTACATTAACCGCCATGTGATTACCTTGGAAAGACCAACCAAAATGGGCTGGTGTAGTTATTGAGGTTGATGTTCAACCAAACACGCGAATCATGAACAAAGGTTTCATGGTTTTTACTGGGTTGAGTTTTCGAGAAAAAAAAACGTTTAATAGATCGCCATATGATTACTGTGGATAGTCCAACCAAAGTGGGCTATGCAATTATCGAGTTGATATTCAGAAAAACAAACCACAACATGAACAAACGTTTTGTTGTTTTTACTATATCGAGTTTTACGAAAAGTGGTGTGATCAGACCATGGAAAGACCGGGATTGAATTGATCGAAAATTTTTGGAACGAGAGCCATGTATGGGAAATAGATAGGCTTGGTAGCGCTATGCATGTATACTTTGTCTATGTCATGCAGCCAGTGACATACACATGAAGCGAAAATGCAAAGAAATATACCAAGAAATATCGGGAATAACTCAAGTTGCCGCGTCTGTAAAGCCTTTGTAGATGTGCCCGTCGTCAGCTTGTCAGACAAACACGGCCATTATAGAAAACATAATGCACATGTTTGCGACAGAATTCTACTTTTCTGTACTTCTTTCGCTACAGGTTCTAATAGTGGCGTCCAGAATTTCCGTGGTGTCACAGCTGGCTCAGTTATTCTCATGCACACTGAATCATTTTTGCTATATCGACTGGGGTACGGTACTGAAAAACAAACGGGATCGCAAGTACAAACCAGAATTGATGAAGAAAAGATTGCTCCAATTGGGATTCGAACCCAGTTCCTTTAGCTAACCGGTAGACTGCTCTACCAGCTGAGCTATCGGAGCAGCGTTCTCTTTGACTTCAAGTTTGGCCACTGTGTTACTGCAACTCGGATTCGTTCACTTCAAATCGATGAAGTGTAAATTCGGTCGGAGCAAAGACTGTGGGCTTTTCATCCTCTATTCAATCAAGACAAGATCGATACCAAGACAATTTCATTTGAGTTCCGCGGAATATTTGTCTCCCAAACAGGAGGCTGAGTCAAACTATGGATGCGTGAATTAACTTGAAAGATCACGAGTTTTCTGTTTCGATAATCCATGTGTTTTGCTCTGACCTTTATGACTGATCTCACTCGATGTTTCACTTTGGACTTTGTGCGTGAGACAGGTCAAACCTAGATTCGGAACAGAATTCCTCGCGATAAATTTCATTGTCCTCGTTTAGTGCTACCTGATCACACCCGACCAATTCAGCACACGGTGGGGCTCTATTCGGAAAATGTTTTTTTTCCTTTTTTTCGCTTTTTTGCCTTATTTAAACTAAACATCTCTTTGGTAAAATTACCGGATGTTTCAGCACAAACTGGTTAATAAGCCAAACCAAACCACCTGAAAAATTTGGATATAGTGCAAAAAATAAAAGACGACGTTCGACTTGCACTAAGCGGGCCCATCTCATCCCATGTTGAATTAGTGACTCGGTCGGGGCGTGCGAAATGCAGCCCTTCAAATGAGCCGTGCGGAAGACAAATTGCGTCAAATGAGGCGTGCGACGTACAGTGAGGCGTGCGAAAGACATCCGACACAAAATGAGGCGTGCGACGTACAGTGAGGCGTGCGAAAGACAAATTGCGTCAAATGAGGCTTGCGACGTACAGTGAGGCGTGCCAAGTACACTGAGGCGTGCCAAAATCAGCCAAGATGAGGCGTGCGAAAGACAACTGACACAAAATTAGGCGTGCGACGTACAGTGAGGCGTACGAAAGACACACCCACTTCAATTGAGGTGTGCAAAAGGCACACCCACTTCAAATGAGGCGTGCCAAGTTCATTCGTGTAACATGTACCACTGACATCTTCAGTTTTTGTTTTGATGTTGTTGTTTGTGATAGGTTTGGTTGGTTGATATTTCGCAATGAAATACGAACACGAGAGGAAACATACTTGAACACTGCAAGAGGGGAGAAATGAAAATTTTGCCGGATCATTGTAGAATCGATATGAGAATATCTTCCCAATGTAGGTATGTACCTACGTATATAGGTAATTGTGATGGTAGATGTAATGAACAGATCTGTGATGCAACAATAAAAATGGATTCTAAATATCCGGTTCCGTGATTTGAGGATGTTGGATGTAAAGATAAATACGAGGGCGATTAGGTAAGAAAACGATACTAACAGTGGGTGGAATTCACAACACAAAAGTCAAGCTCACCGTCAAATTCAAAGTCATGTTCTACGTCAGGTTTGCTTGTGCGATAGGAAAAAACTGTCAGGCAAACCACACCGGACTGTTCACAACATCATAGTTAGCACCAGCTGTGCTGAAGCCACACACCACACTGTGCGTGTTACGCTGAAATATTTTAGGCTGCCAGTACACCACCAGGTGAATATGAAAGTTACGTTCAGCTTGACGGTGATCGTGATGGTGAGCTCGTACAAGTTCACCGCCATCTTTACAAGTAACTTTGAAAATGCGTGGTTTTGTGTTGTGGCGGTGCACGATGTTGTATGATAACGGGAAGAGAGCGCACGTACAATCCGAAATCGCTTGTGCACAAAAAATGACTTTGTACGTCTGGGAATCGAACCCGGGCTCTTTGCCTTCCCGAGGCACTGCCATGTCCACTAGGCTAAGGTATTGTCATTTCTCGCACACAAACTTGACGGTTTTGTACGTGCGCACTTTTGCACCCCGTGTTTTACTGTTTTAAGGCAAAGAGCCTGAGTTCGATTCCCAGACGTACAAAGCCATTTTTGAGCACAAACGATTTCGGATTGTACGTGCGCTCCCTTTCCGTTATGAAGGAACTTTGAGTTTGACGGTGACTTTTGACGTTGAGCTTGACGGTGAACTTACTTTGTGTGTGTGAAATCGACCCAATGCAAAATATGAACAAATACAACTGACTGCCACGTGTACCAGAGACCCTGGTCCAAATCTGGGCCCTGAGCTAACGGGCATAGTTAAAAAAACTGCCAATGCAATTATTGGTTGATATATTCATAGTCAGACCATTAAAATAAGGCACTAAAGCCGTTCATTACAACACTGGCCGTTTACATAAACCGCCATGTGATTACCTTGGAAAGACCAACCAAAATGGGCTGGTGTAGTTATTGAGGTTGATGTTCAACCAAACACGCGAATCATGAACAAAGGTTTTATGGTTTTTACTGGGTTGAGTTTTCGAAAAAACGTTTAATAGACCGCCATATGATTACTGTGGAAAGTCTAACCAAACTGGGCTATGCAATTATCGAGTTCATATTCAGAAAAACAAACCACAACATGAACAAACGTTTTGTTGTTCTTACTAACTTCTTAACTAATTCTCTCGATTGTCGTCGGTCGTGACAACTTCTAATACTGTACATGACAGTTAAGACCACTTTCGTGCAATAAGTACGAGTTGAAAATTTGCTTAATGGAAGAAAAGTGTCACACAGAGGATAAACACCACCAGGATTTTCACCCCATTTCAAAGCCCACTGTCATTGTTCCAGGGCAACGCCAAGCTTTCGGAATCGTGCTTGGTTTCCGTGAGAGCTGCCGTGAGAGCGCGTATAGTCATGTCAAACTGGGAATCAGAGGGCATTTTTGATGAAGTAACGCATCACAGATCAGCCTGACCTGTAGAATGCTTATTATACTTCATCAAAATGGTTTCTAGTTTCCAGTTTCTGACACGACTACACGCGCTGTGAAAGGCGCATGTGAACAGCCAGCGCTTCCACCGCAAAAAGTGACACTTAAGTGCTAAAAATTAAAGAGGAAAAACTACACTTTTGACGCGCAGTGAGTGTTAAAAAACTACGTAAAAATCCGTAACAGCCGTAATATAACGATCGCGAGTGTTATATTTATAACACTTTTGTGTTAAAAATAACACTTCATTTGCTGTGAGATATCGACTGGGGTACGGTACTGAAAAACAAACGGGATCGCAAGTACAAACCAGAATTGATGAAGAAAAGATTGCTCCAATTGGGATTCGAACCCAGTTCCTTTAGCTAACCGGTAGACTGCTCTACCAGCTGAGCTATCGGAGCAGCGTTCTCTTTGACTGCAAGTTTGGCCACTTTGTTACTGCAATTCGGATTCGTTCACTTCAAATTGTAGAAGTGCAAATTCGGACGGAGCAAAGGCTGTGGGCTTATCATCGTCTATTCAGTCAAGACAAGAAACCAAGCCAATTTCATTTGAGTTCCGTCTTCATTTGAATCATCGTCTATTTGTCTCCCAAACAGAAGCCTGAGTCAAACTATGGTGCGTGAATCAATTTTTTGTCCCATTTTTTTCAAAAAAATTTTCGACCAATTTTTACTTTGTCGAGACACGGAGTTTGACGTTCAATGATGACCCCGGCCAAAGTAGGTCCCATGATGCGGGGTCTGATATGGGTTCTTAAGAAACTCACTAGAAACGGTTGAAACCCGTTTATTTTGCCTCAGAACACATAGAATTACTTCATTTAACCACTTTTTGTTCCCAACATGGGCGTTTTCTAATTTTTTGGGGACATATTTTGGCTATCTGGGCGTTTTAAAAAAAACGATTTTAAAAAAACTTTTTTTGCCCAACCCTGGATCCAACAGTCTGCGCTTGACATGGTCCGATAATTGTTGCTCTGTGGTGTCAGATACATCAGTTTGTGGTCGAATAAGCAAGATGCACTCATAAACAACACATGATTCAAACAATATGGTGCAGAAAACGATGTACCACGTACATAGGTACCGGAGTTTTCCGGTTACAGTCCCCCCCCTCGAATAGAGTCCCGGTGGGGCTCTATTCGGGATTTCTTTCGTTCTGGTACCCATTTTGTGATCTAAATTTACCGATGAAAAAGGAGCAAAACAAGATATTTTGCATGATATTTTGTACTTACTGGTCAAAATCTTTGCCTTCCATGCACATAGAACCAAAATACAGTATATACAAAGCGTCTATAAGACACAAAAACGCGTTGCAATTAGGTATGAACCATATTCGAAAAGTACAAAAATTTTTACATGGGGCTCTTTTCGGAAGATGGTTCGAATAAAGCCATGGTGCTCTATTTGGGAATAAAAATAATTTTCAAAATCCGATTTCCCACCTAGTGCTACCGAATAGAGCCCCAGGGCCTGTAACAAGAAAACTCTGGCACATGCACACTGTGTCTCATGTATCACGGGAAGGTATAATAACAATGGGTGATATTTTCGAAACGGTGTAAAGGTCAGTTGGGTGTAAAGGTAGGTGGAAAGCTCGGTCGACAGCTCAGTGTGATAGACCTCGGTGTAAACTTGAAACATTCCACGTTAATAACAGGCAATGCTTCACGTTTACACCGAGCTACGCCGACCGAGCTTTCGACCGAACTTTACACCGACCTTTACGCCCACCTTCACACCGTTTCGAAAAATCCACCCATTATTTGTGGCATCTTGGGTACCAAAGTAATTTTGTGAAGACAATTTTTCGAGCCTTGGGAAGAAATGACAAAAATACCATCAAAAAGGTCATTGTTGGACGTTATAGAACATCTTGGTCCCCCGAAAAATTTAGAACAATTTTTTTTCAAAAACCTTTTTGTTTAAACCGGGCAACCGGATATCGCATGCTCTCAGAATCCGGCCATTTGCAATAAAATGTGACTATATACGATGAGTGATCACAAAAACATCTTTCAAACAAAATGAAATGCGTTTAAATTGTGAGAATTAATTTTTAAAAATTTGCTTTCGGGAACAAACTCGAGCTTGTGCCGACTTACGTTCCCCCTTTTGATCAGGCAACGGCAGAACATTTAGTGGGGAATCCAACCAGCTCGTCAACCAACAGCCACGTGTGAAATGTTTCACAAAGGTTTCATCTGTCAGCGAGCTGGTTCTTGTTTCAGTCTCGCTGCCTTTCATGATCAAAAGGGTGAGCGTAAGTCGGCACAAGCTCGCGTTTGTTCCCGAAAGCAACTTTTCAAAGATAAATTCTGACAGTTTTAACGTGGTTTATCTCGTTTGATCGTTGTTTTTGTGACCGTTGGACATAAACAGTCTAACTGCGTAGTAAAAAAGCAAGCATGAGATATACGGGTTTCCCGCTTTAAGAATTTTTTTGCCCAACCCTTGGTTTAGTCGTTGCGGCGTGCTCACCAAGTTCTGCATATGCAACCGAAACACGTTTTAACATCACAAACAAAATAGGTAATAATATAGTTTACCTCCTTGATATACTGTAAGCGCATGTTGTTGAAGCAATTCAGTTTTTTTCAGTGACTGACCTTGGAGGTATTGGAGAACGAGCAGGGAGTGATCAGCCTCAAAGGAAGATCAACTGAAATACAAACAACTGCAACTGCCACGTCGGCCTGAAACTTCGGCTACGAATCCGGAATCTAAACAAGTCCAAAGCTGACGGGCACTTTTTCAGAACAATTGGCCATGCAATTATAGTGCTGAGGTTTTGTCAAACCGTTGGAGTCGGCACAATAACTGGTCATTACAACCATTGTCGTTTTCATAATACCGCCATTGATTACCCTGGGAAATCCAACCAAAATGGGCTATGCAATTATCGCTTTGATGTTCATCAAAACAACACGCATCATATCTTTGATGTTGCTGGGATGTTTTTTTGTTGATTTTAGCCCTGACGAGGACACTATTGAGTGTCGAAAATTCGGCAATATATTCTGTGTATTGTGATTGGGTGCTGTTCGTCTCTCAAAGACACACAACAACATAACACGCATCATGAACGCAAACACTTTGAGGTTTTTTACTGTGTCGAGTTTTACGAAAAAAATGGCGTGATCCGGCCCCGTCCTAAAAGCTTTGCGTAAAATGACAGGGATTATTTATTGTAAAGATTCTGGGAAATGCTAGAAAATCTTGAGATTTTGCTACATTTATCGAGATTGTTTGGCTGGCGGAGCTTGACAAACATGGAGCCAACCAGATTTGAAAGTTACGAAAGAACTGGAACTGCAGAGGAATGAGCTGAAGGTGACACATTTAAAAACACCTTCAAGCGTCGTCAGTTTATCTGGTAAACATAGATATTATGGCAAAAACGAATTTTCGTGTTTGTGACAGAATCGTCTTCTTGGGTAACAGCTTGCTCCTACGTTCTAACAGCAACTGTTTAGTGGCACCTTATCGTGCTATACAAAAGGGGTTGTTTGAGGAAACTGGCATTCCTAATCTCCCTAATCTCCACATTGACTGGCATTGGAGGTTTGATACAATGGGGATGGACCAGGAAGGAACAACTGAAACAGGAACAACTGCCCCGTCGACCGAAAGCTGCAGCTGAAAACCGGGCCCTGTGCGAATAGTAACTGATGGCGCAGTTTGTTTGAAAAATATGGGCCATGCAATTATTATGTTGATGCTTAGTCGAACCGTTGTACTCGGCAAGGCGCCATTCGTTATAGGCATTGAAGAAACGTTTTGTGGTTTTTACTGTGTTGAGTTCCACAGAAAGTGGTGTGATCAGACCCTGGTCAAGCTCTAAATTTAAAAAAATAATACTGGGATCGAAAGTTTTCGGAACGAAACCCCATACAGTACGCGACCAGTAGATCGACGTGGTAGATTTTTGCATGTATACAGTACCTTGTCTCTGTCACACAGCTATATTATCGAGTTTATTTACAGAAAATAAAACCAACATGAACAAACGTTTTGTGAACTTTTTATTGTGTCGAGTTTTGCGAAAAGTGGTGTGAACAGATCATGGAAAGGACCGGGATTGAATTGATTGAAAATTTTTGGAACGAGAGCCATGTATAGGTACAGTACCGGCTGCAACTCTGGGTGAATTCTGCTTTACGCATGCACGCATTTCACACCTGCACACACAAAACTATAAGATGCATGCATAATGATAATGCACCACATGCACCGGGTGCACAATGGTGAAGCGGTCAAATGTGTGTGCACGAGGTATGCACTGCGCGTGCACGGCTGGGTTGTTATACACAGTGCCTGCAGGCGTCAGAGGCGTGTATGCGTACGCACGCGTGCTGCACGCGTACATGCAGAACTCACCCAGAGTTGCAGCCGGCACTGTAGTAGCTAGACTTGGTTGAGTTCTGCATGTACAGTATACCTTGTCTATGTCACGCAGCTACAGCTTGACGCTAGTGACATACACGTGAAGCGAAAATGTAAAGAAATATACCAAGAAATACCGGGAATAACTTAAGTTGCCACGTGTGTAAGGCCTCCGAAGATGTGCCCGTGGTCGTCAGCTTGTCAGACAAACACGGCCATTATGTGAAATAAATGCACTTGTTTGGGACAGAATTCTACTTTTCTGTATTTATTTCGCTACAGATTCTATTCTAATATGTAGTTGCATCAGAATGTCCATGGTGTCACAGCTGAATCAGTTATTCTGATGCAAACTGGATCACTATTGCTAAATGTCGGGTGGTAATTAGTAGAGTAAAAAAACGGGAACGCAAATACAAACTGTCATCCTCCAAGCCGCATTCAACGAACACTGTGGACACAAGGCAAGGGTTGAACCTGCTCTCCGGCTGCTCTAACCAACTGGACTAACGCTCTCTGGCTGGGGCTGGAGGGTCTCTGGTCCTGTGCAGCACCCAAGCGACTGCACGAACAAGGTAATGAAAACGGGGTCACTAAAACGAGAACGCAAATACAAACTGTCATCCTCCAAGCCACACCTCAACAAACATGGGACACGGCAAGGGGAACCTGCGTCTTCCGGCTGCTCTAACCAACTAACTACATACGCGCCGTCTGGCTGGCGGGCTGAGGGGTTACATCAGCACCAAGACCACCAACAAGATGCTCACTGCCCCAACGTGCAACCGTGCTCCAAGCCACACCTAGACAAACATGTGGACACGGCGAGGGGAACCTGCGTCTCCGGCCGTCAACCAACGGACACATACGCGTCCGTCTGTGGCTGGCGGGCAAGGGTCTCTCGTCATATCGCACCAAGCGACAGCCACAAGGACTCCCCTAACGCACACTGCGTATACACACACATGCAGCCACTCTCAGCGTAACACACACTGACTGTACGGGCTGTAGCACAGGTCAACGGACCACTATCATAAAACCAGAACGTTGATGAAGAAAAGATTGCTCCAATTGGGATTCGAACCCAGTTCCTTTGGCTAACCGGGAGACTGCTCTACCAGCTGAGCTATCGGAGAACCGTTCTCTTTGACTTCAAGTTTGGCCATTTTGTTACTGCAATTCGGATTCGTTCACTTCAAATTCTAGAAGTGCAAATTCGGACAGAGCAAAGGCTGTGGGCTTATCATCGTCTATTCAGTCAAGACAAGGAACCAAGCCAATTTCGTTTGAGTTACGCGGAATATTTGTCTCCCAAACAGAAGCCTGAGTCAAACTATGGGTGCGTGAATTATAACTTGAAAGATCACGAGTTTTCTGTTTCAATAATCCGCGTGTTCTGCTCTGACCTTTATGATTATGACTGATCTCACTCGATGTTTTGCTTTGGACGTTGTGCGTGAGACAGGTCAAATCTAGATTCGGAACTGAATTCCTCACGATGAATTTCATCGCCCTTTCGTTTAGTGCTGCCTGTGTAAGCATTTTTCGAGAGAACAAATTTTTGGAATTGAAAAAATTGAAGAAAAATTCATTCCAAAAGTTAAATTTTTTCTTTAACTATTTCAAAATTCGAAAATTTATCAATTCTTTGCTCTAAAAGTGCTATTTTTGCCTAAAAACGGCCGCCATTGACATCACCTGACCTTACCATGGGTGCATTGGGTGGTGCCATAATCATTGTTTTGTGGCATCTCAACATACATCTGGTGCACACACTCACATGGCCTCTCATATGATTACACATCTACAGTGACTGGGTGGGCATGATATTTATCCATGCAACAGACTCGACAGCAGTGATTAGCCTTGAATATTCACTCCAAATTTACACTGTTTGTCATATATTTGCAATGGTCGTGTACCAAGAGGCAAGTTCACCCAAATGCTGCAACTCTGGGTGAATTATGCATGTGCGCGTGCAGCAGGGTTGGGCAAAAAATTTTTTTTTATTTTTCGGGGGAACAAAATGTTATAAAACGTCCAAAATGGCCTTTTTGGAAGTTATTTTTGTCATTTTTTCCCGAGGGTCGAAAAATGTTCTTCACAAAATTACTTTGGGACTTGTATTTGGTATCTAAGATGCTCCAAAAAGATGTCATTATACCTAAACGTGATACATGAGACACAGTATGCATGTACCGACACGGGGCACTTCGATGTCATACCCCATCGGGTCGGTCATATACGACTGATTCAGCGACCCGACAAGTATTTCTGCAGCTTATATTCTCAATTCTGTGTGGTTTATGAGTGAATCTTGCTTATACTACCACAAACTGTTGGTTCTGATACCACTGGGCAGCAATCAGTGGTCCATATCAAACACAAACTGTTGGATCGCACCGAAAAAATGCAAACACCTTTCATAAGTGATGCAAACCGAGTCACAAAAGTGACGTCAATTAAAGTTGCATTTTCTCGTGTTTTTGTGTGTTTTTAGGCAAATGGTAAAACTTCCCCGAATCTGAGACTAAAAATTTTTTTTAAAAACCAATTTAAAAACTCACTTAAAAAAAAATTCTTTTTCCAAACCTCGCGTGCAGCACGCATACTGTACCTACGCATGCAAGCCGCTCACGCCTGCAGGCACAATGTACAACCGCCCAGTGGTGCACGCGCAGTGCATGCTCGCATGAACTTTTTCTAAGCTCCGTTCCCAACGGCATGAGTACCATCTTTCTCCAAGGACTCGGTGAACGAATTGAACCAGTACTCAACCCCTTACTAGGCCACTGTGTACCAACTGTGGCAAAAACCAACTGTTTACTGCGTGCGCCCAAAATTAATGTACGAGCACCCACAACGTCAAAGCGTATCGGCATTGGGTGTCCACTGGTGTTGGTGTGAAACAGCAGCGTGATAAGTTTACTTATCGGTTTAGCGATGTTTCAACAAATTTGGGTTACGGTAACGGCTTGCATGGCATCAACAGCGAGGCAAAGCAGCAAAACCAGCCCCCGCTCGCACCATCGCACGCATTCTGATGTTGAAGACACGTTCCACGTGGGTTTGAAAGGTGCCATGCGACCAAAAGGCGCCGCGACGTTTCGCACGTATGACATTACAGCACTACAGAATGACGCGTGCT
>JASAMV010005382.1:0-13799 GCA_030248065.1 Rhynchonema sp. JSB1_4
ACCCAATACCAATACCCAATACCACTACCGGGCTGATGCCAAACCAATACCAATACCCAATACCAGATCAATACTACCGAAGTGCCTGGTATTGGGGTTCGTATTGGGTTGGTACGGCCCGTTTCCGATCTCTGGTTTTTTCACAAAATGCAAAGAACCGGGTTTTTCTCAACTGTACCCGCAACCCCTCAGCTCCAAAACTGCTTTCAGTGATACAATAAAAAGCAACATGATTCTGTTTTGATCGCATCAATTGATCAATCATTCATTGGTGAACAAGCATGCCCAAGTCACGGCCTTCTTACTACCAATTACTGCCGCCGTCAGCGTCCGCTGGCTGCACCATGGCCGATTCTGATGCCACACCGATGTTCTACACGGAATGCGACGGATGCAGTGCGTTGTTTTTAATGGACCTTATTCAGGGCCATGTCAGATTGTGCGATCAGATTGAGCGCAGGTGCGTCATGGCGCTGTGCAAATGTGTTGTTGTGAACTTTGCGTCTGAAAATTTCACGGCCAAACCTGCCTAAAATCTATCAACTTTCACCTAAAGTGCTAATGTCTAACCCACTTGTTTTTGACAAAATTTTGGTACCGGCACCAGAAATTTTTAGTCCATTAGGTGTCTGTGAGCGGCCCTGATTAGTCCTTGTAGTTTTGGTCCAAATTTGGGTGTGAAAGGTCAATCTGAGATTTACCGTATTGTCGGAAATAGAACCCCCCATTAATTGACCCCCCCATTAATTGAACCCCCCTAAATGGCTCGAAATCAAAAATAGAACCCCCCATTAATGGACCCCCCCATTAGTAGAACCCCACCCCCACCTTCACCGTGCCACAGATTAGTGGCATGGTAGGGCTGTGTTGTTGTGTCAAACGTTGTTTAAGCTTGCGTACACAACAGAACACAGCTTTTTAAGGATAATTGCCGCTGTTGAAGTTAGAAAATACCGAAAACAAGCCATTTTTATGGGCATTATTAACAATGATTTTTTTCGTCAGGGGGCCAAATGAATAATATAACCCCCCCAATAATTGACCCCCCCCCCATGAAGTGAACCCCCCAAAGGCCCCCAGTGAAAAAATAGACCCCCCGGGGGCTATTTCCGCCAAGACGGTAGGTATGCCCGTGACATCATGCAAGCTTCCACTTAGGGAAATTAAAAAAACTGGCAAAAAAAAAAACAAAAAGACAAAAAAAAAGCAAAAACAAAAAGAAAGCACAAATCTCCGGTGCCAGTGTAGTGGCAGGCCCATGTGTGCGGAGGTAAGCACGATGCGGGGTTGGGACCGGTAAAGCGTGAGAGTAATGATTTTGGTCACCCAAAAAGGCGAAAAAACACCGTTTTTGTGATACAATTTTGGCCAAAAATTGAGGTAAAAATAGTACTTTTTAAAATTTTCGCCGAAAATCGCCTAAAAATAGGTATTATGGGTGGGTTTGCGCGCGGAGCGCGCGATTTTTGGGAAAATAAGGTCGAAAAACACCGATTTTTGCCTTAAAAAGGTATAAAATTGCTTGTGAGAGGTATGATTTGGAGTTGTGAGAGGTAAGTACTCAACCCCCCCCCCCAACCCCCCCCCTCGGGTTTGTGTAGGAAAAAGAAACCCCCCCCCCCAACCCCCCCCCCCAGCCACACATGCCCAAGCACACCAAAAACAAAAAAACCCCCCCACACAACAAACAACACCTCGAAAGACCCAATTCACCGGGCAGCTCTTGGCCAGGGTGCTGACGATAGATAGATTGGGACCCGAAATGTGTTGACGATAGATAGATGGCCCGAAGTCCGAAATCTGGGGGGGGTCGACCCAAACTTGTTGACGATAGATAGATGGTGGGGGGTCGCCAAAAATCAAGGTATAGTATAGTGTACCAAGCAGATAATAGTGTGTAAATATTAATGAAAATGTACTTAGATGTACCAAATCCGCGCGTAGCGCGCGATTTTTGCCTATTTGGTGTGAAAAATACCGATTTTGAGCCATTTTGAGGCAAAAATACCCATTTTGGGGTCGAAATGTGTTGACGATAGATAGATTGTTCCCAGAATTTGTTGACGATAGATAGATTTGCCCATAAGTGTTGACGATAGATTAGATAGATGAAATCAAAAAGTGTTGACGATAGATAGATGAATTTGGGGGGACCCCCCACACCCCCCAAGTACTACCCTGGTTCAATTTATGGGAAGTCAATTATTGGGGGGTTATATTTTTCATTTGGCCCCCGACGAAAAAAATCATAGTTATTAATGCCCCTAAAAATGACTTGTTTTCGGTATTTTCTGACTTTAACAGCGGCAATTATGCTTAAAAAGCTGTATTCTGTTGTGTACGCAAGCAAGCTTAAACAACGTTTGACACAACAACGCAAACTTACCATACCACTAATCTATGGTACGGTGAAGGTTGGGGGTGGCGTTCTATTAATGGGGGGTCAATTAATGGGGGGTTCTATTTTTGACTTCGAGCCATTTGGGGGGGTTCAATTAATGGGGAGCTCCTATTTCCGACAATACGGTAATTCCAATTTCCAGATTCGACAACCCACAGCGGCGTGTGTTCGCGTGCACAGATGTTTCATCGGTTTGGTACAACAAAGCTGACCACATACTGACGACTGACACGCACAGTTCAATTAGTGCCAGTGGCACGACGGAGAACATTGTGAAACAGGAACCCATCGACGATGATTGCGACCCGTGTGAAGCCGGCATTGAGGTATTGTTTTGAATTTGTGGTCACTTGCACTGTTTTCACCGTTTATACCGATAGTACTCTTGGTTGGCGTAAAGTCCAAACTGTCGTGACGTAAGTTAGCCCAAACACTCGAAAGCGCAACTGCCGTGTGGGGGTGGTTGCGCCCCCACAACGCGATGATGCGATGGCAACTTCCTTCCAGCTTCAATTTGCTGCGTGCTTACGCGAACAGCAGCATTGTTTAACACGCACGTTTTCGGGAATAAAAGGGAATTTACGCACCGAGGTGGAGAGCGAGCGATGTATCATGTACACCGTTGCCCAAAGACAACCGCTCCCACTGGCGATGGCGCTATCGAGAATTTGGGCCAATCATGCAAATATGTTTCCAGGTACATGACGACTCGGACAACGATGATGGTGATGACGTCAAACCACCGTTGCTCGATGCAGTTGGCCTCGAACCCACGCCTGGTCTACGAGTAGCGCCCCTTCCAAAGAAAGGTGTCCCGCCAGCTTTGCGTGTTCGGGTTGGCAAGTTCATTGCCCCGCCCAGTCTGATGACAACTGCGTCATCCGGTATTCGTGTCAAGGCTCATCTACCCCTCTTGCGTCCGAAAACCGCCATGCCAATGCCAACACTGCCACCGCAAAACGGAATAAAACGAAAAGCAATCGTCATACAAGACAAGCTCGTGCCCATCCAACCCAAGCCTCCTCAGCTCATCCCTCGTCTGACGGCCAATATCCAGCCACCCGTATTATCGCCGCAACATAAAGCGTGGACCTCGCACAATTCCAGGGAGGCAGTTAATGCCGAGAATAAGGATTCCGAACTGTCTGGATTGGTCGAGAATGGAGAGTTACCGGATGAACGGAGCCGTGGTGATGCAGATGATGACCCACCGCCCCGCCTGAGTGCTTGTGTGAATGTCCGCCCAGCACGATCGCAATCAACCAAGTTATCACGAGACAACACGAGCCCGCCACTGATCAGATACGATATTGTTGACCGGCCAACTACGAATAGCATACCCGACTTGATACCGGTAGTTTATGATTTTGTTCTTTTATTTGAGTTACGTTCGGTGCCAGCGATGCCAGTTGAATACGAACACCCTCAGGCTGAGTGGCAGATTCGACAAAAAATGTGAATATCTAATACCTACATTGCACCACCTTTATGGTGACCTGCCATGGTGTGAGGCCCTCTCTGTGGTGATCGGTGGTTTAGTTGTCTCCAATCTGCCGTCGTCAGTGTCCTACCTGCAGTCTGCCACTCTGTTTCATTCTTGATTCATATATACAGTGGTGTGAGCATTTTTATATCGATCAAAAACACCAAGTTGTTAGATTACGTCATTATGAAGAGAAGAGGGTGTGCTGTAGTGTTCAGTCGAGTTCAGTTTTATTCCGCATGAGCACACACGCACGAATGAACGTGCCGTAAATGTAATGTTGCGACATTTGTGAAATTGTGAGAAAATGTGAATTCAAATCGCAGGTAGCGACCGTGAACGACCAAAGTCGACTGCAGTTGGTGCGTTTGTTGACGCCCTCGCAACAGCAGCACAGGCTCAACAATATTTTGCGAAAACGTGGCAGACCGCGCAGAATGAGCTGGTTGGGACCCTGCTCACAGCCGATTATTCCTGATCCTCATCGTCAACAAACCTGCATTCCGTCAAAAAGCGGCCGGCCCTACAAGTTGGATATTGTGGCAACGCGAAACGTCAGGATTCCGGCGAAAGTGCCCATGCCCATTTCCACACGCCCGCGGATTATTTTGAAGCCGGAACCGAATAAGTTCGTACTGATGCCTGAAATGCCACGATTGTCACCTTGTCACGATGTTGTCAATGACCGGCCGCCGCCAATGGTGATCAGACCCCAAGTACGAGTCGTAAAATCGACTGCCCTGCCTTCTGATCGCGTCAAGTTGGCAACTGTACGTGCACAAGTCAGTCGCGCTGTGAAATCAATCGCAAACGCAAAGAGAATCGCGCGAAAAGATCTGAAACACAGCGCCCCGCTTCCGTTGTGTGAACCGGATGCGGACCGATTCAAGGATATTCCGACGTTGTTCGATACGAGACTTGCACGTTCGTTTTCTTTTTTGTTTGTTTGACACAAAATTATTTGTTTTGCTGAGGTGTTGAGTAGGGTTAGAGAGATGTCGGGTGTCGGGTGCCAAAAAAGTGTAGGTGTCGGGTGTCGGGTGCCAAAAGTGTAGGTGTCGGGTGTCGGGTTTTTTGGAACCGACACCGACACTTACGGTTCAAAACATCAGTTTTGCTGAGAGAAGAATTTTGAGAGAAAATTTTCTTCGAACCGAATGTTTCCGATGACGCAGAATGTGACATTTTGGTGTTTATTTCGTGTGAAAATACTTGAATTCAGTAACTTGAGCCAAAAAATTGCACAAATGATGCAAATAAGCAAAAATTTGCCTGTTTTTGGTCCAAAAACAGGTGTCGGGTTTTTTTCAAAAACTAGATGTCGGGTGTCGGGTTTTTTTGCAACTGTCGGGTGTCGGCTTTTTTCTGAGATGTCGGGTGTCGGGTACTTCCAGATGTCGGGTGTCGGGTACCCCTCCCCCCCCAACCTCTAACCCTAGTGTTGAGTAGGGTTAGAGAGATGTCGGCTGTCGGGTAGGGTTAGAGGTCGGGGGGGGGGGGTACCCGACATCTGAAAATACCCGACACCCGACATTTGAGAAAAAAACCCGACACCCGACACCTGTTTTTGGACCAAAAACAGGCAACTTTTTGCTCCTTCGCACTATTAGTGCAATTTTTTGGATCAAGTCACTGAATTCAAGTATTTCCACACAAAATAAACACCAAAATGACACACTCTGCATCTTCGGAAACATTTGGTTCGAAGAAAATTTTCTCTCAAAATTCTTTTCTCGGCAAAACTGATGTTTTGAACCGTAAGTGTCGGGTGTCGGGTCCCAAAAAACCCGACACCCGACACCTGAAGGCACCCGACACCTGCACTTTTTTGGCACCCGACACCCGACATCTCTCTAACCCTACTGTCGGGTGCAGTGGTGTCGTTGGGAAATCAAAAAGTCAGGATACCGGATACCCAAAATCCAAAATTTTCGGATACCGGATACCCAAAATGAAAAATCTCGGATACCAGGGGGGGTTGCCTCCCAAAATAAAAAATCTCGGATACCCAGGGGGGGGTTGTTCAAAAAAGGTCAATTTTTTTAGACGAAAATTGAGCAAAATTGGTGTTGGAAGCGCAAAAACGGTCATTTTTGGGGGTTATGCTTGCGCCAGCAAGCGATTTTGAGCATTTTAGAGGTAAAAATGGGTGATTTTTACGGTTTTCGGAAAAATTTTAGGGTAGGATATCCCTGGACAAAAAGTCAGGATACCGGATACCCCTGGGTGAAAAAATCAAGATACCGGATACTAGGGGGGTAACCCCCCCTTCCCCCCCCCCAACGACACCACTGGTCGGGTGCCAAAAAAGTGTAGGTGTCGGGTACCCCAGATGTCGGGTTTTTGGGACCCGACACTTACGGTCAGTGGTGTCGTTGGGGGGGTTACCCCCCTGGTATCGGGTATGGGAAATCGGCCGGGGGTATGGGGTATGGGAAATTTTTCACTTTTGGAACAATCACAAGAAATGGCTTTTTGACCCCGAGAAGTACCAAAATTGGCCATTTTTCGTCCAAAAATGTCAAAAATCGCTTGCTGCCGCAAGAAAACTCTGTTTTAAGCACTTTTTAGACCAATTTTGGCACTTTTAGAAGATTTTTGGGGTCATTTTTTTCAAAACCCCCACCCTCGGGTATGGAAAATTTTGAGTTTTTGGAAACCCCCCTGGTATGGGAAATTTTTGATTTTTGGGGGTATGTATGGGAAATTTCCCGAAAATTGGGCTGGGTATGGGAAAATTTCGATTTGTCAACGACACCACTGCTTACGGTTCAAAACATCAGTTTTGCTGAGAGAAGAATTTTGAGAGAAAATTTTCTTCGAACAAAATGTTTCCGAAAACGCAGAATGTGACATTTTGGTGTTTATTTCGTGTGAAAATACTTGAATTCAGTAACTTGAGCCAAAAAATGCACTAATGGTGCAAATGAGCAACAATTTGCCTGTTTTTGTTCCAAAAACAGGTGTCGGGTTTTTCTTAAAAACTAGATGTCGGGTGTCGGGTTTTTTGCAACTGTCAGGTGTCGGGTGTCGGCTTTTTTTCTCAAGATGTCGGGTGTCGGGTATTTCCACATGTCGGGTGTCGGGTACCCCCCGACCTCTAACCCTAATCGTGACGCCACTTTCAGGTGAACCACACGGCAGCGTCGATCGCAAGTACCGTGTCACATTGCACGCGCGTATGGGTCGCGAATGGCAGGTGGACGAATGGATGCACGATTATGCCGCGAGAACGCAATCAACGTGGAACAAGACGATAGCCGGGGAGCGGAAAAGCAAAAGTGGTCCAGTTACGCTCAAACGGTTTCAATTTCGATGCGAGCAGTATAGGTCTCAGAGGTTGGCGTGGCGCGTTTACGTTTACCCCGGGCCTGACATTTCGGGTTGTAATACCCCAAATCGGGGTACCCGACTAGCTAGCTAGCTTTCTTGCTCGGACCAACTACATCAATGTCTCTAACACCACTTCGAACCCGGTTGTTTGTTTGTTTTCAGGGGCGGTCGTCCGGCTGTTGGTTGTTGCCCGATGTTAGTGCTCGTGCGAATAGTTCAAGAGTGTTATTTGACGATCATTACCATCTGTGGACGGCACAATCATGCGCCCGGCAGTGACGTCGAGATTCCGGGCAGATGTCTGAGCAACGAAGTTGGCTTTGTTTTGTTCGTTTTTATTTTACTTGTGTAAAATAGTTTACTTCTGCAAGTTCGTGGCAATTTGGCCGGGCAGGACACCAAATTGAGTGTGTACCTTGATCCCACCGCTGTGAGAGTGTTCCCTTCAGTTACCGACTTTTATCAGGAATGGGCAGCTGGGTCAGCCTGCAGTTCTTTCGAAGACATCCGAGAGAAGACCACACTTGCTACTGGTGACAGTCAACGCAGTGAATCTTTTCTGACTGTATTTCGCACCCGTATATTTCGCACCCAAATGTTCGTTTCCCTCCTAATTATCGAAGAGCAAATATTTATCGCAGTGAATGACCAAAAATGACGGTTTTGCTCAGGTCACCGTAGGCTGTATGGTTCCGATTAAAAATAAACAGTAAATGAGCAATAAATCTGAAGCAAAAACATAAAAACCCCAATTTCGGATTATCGCCCGCTGCGAGTCCTACTGTCGCGAAGGTCTCCGTGTGAAATTCGCCATCAGAAAACACGAACGTTGGGTTCGTTCATTGCCGCACTTCACGGAAAACATGCTCAAGGACAGATCGGTTATGCCGTCTAGGTCACAAATGCGCAACGTCTATCGGGCGTACAAGCGGAAACATCCAGAATGTGTTCAGGTATTCGGTCGATTTTTTGATTTGGGATTTAGAATTCGGATGTTTGTTTATAAATTTACTTTCCAACGATTCTTCGATCCCATCCCAAATCAGCCGATAACCCCTGAGTTACCGCTCTGTGGTGAATGATCTTCATAGTAACCGAAGTTGTCGGGTCTCCGTCTCAATTATGTTACCATAAAGAGGTGGGAGGTGGACTGTATTTTCCGCGCGAGAAAATATTTCAGTTTGGATATTTTCACTTCTCACTATTTGGCAATGTTTCAGATGCTCGACACCTGTTACGTACCCGATAATCTGGACTGTGGCCTGCCTGGCGAACCGCGATTTGAACAGATGCAGGAGGTTGGTTGGTGTGGTGGGTGCTACTTCTTATTTGACCTCATATAACTACGAGGCCGTTGTGCACTAATTTGACCATAACTAGTTGGGCCAGAGTGCAGCCCGATGCCTGGGTCAAAGCAAGTGTCAACCACCGCACCATTTATTTGACCCTAGAGTAGATCGATATGAAACTGAGTAATCGTAAAACATTGTGACTGCGTTGGCCAGTAACTTTCTTAAATTGCGGATACTAGACGGGACCCGTGCCTACGGCCCAACATTGAAAATCAATCTATATTATATTTAACACTAATAATTTTTATTATATTAGAACATTGTTATAAATTAGAATTTTCTAATTCTTTACCTCTTTTTTTATTTGTTGATTAAGTTTAATTTTTTTTTCAATAATATTATTTAGGCTTTTTTTATCTTAACTATTTTACATCTTTAATAAAAAAGAAACATTTCTTTTATAAAAAAAGGCCATAGGCCCGGCTGCAGCGCCGCGCCCGTGCCGTGCCACCCACCCCCCCCCCCGAAGACCCGTTCGCATACCCAAAGCTACCCGTGAAAATTGACCCGTCCGCACCTCCGAGGGAGGGGCCCACACACACATGCGTTTTTCTGTTTTAGTAGTATAAATTTTGGCAATTTACAGGTGGCACTAATTTTGAGCAACATCAAACAAGTTCATGAGCTGTTCGTGACAATAGCTGCGGATGTTTCCGTTGTTGTGATGGTCGTAGTAATAGCGGTAGTTCCAAACTTCATTGCTCAGCCACGCGACCTACACAGATCTCGACACCAAGCTCACACTATTTATTTATGTTTCCCTGTGGTTTTCGTCAATGAATTAATTCCAGACAGCGCGTCAATTCCAAGAGTACATCCGCCAAGGCATGCCGGTGCCAAACATGCGAGCGCATCACGAACAAGTGCTGCGCGCACGGCCGGACTTCAACGAAGGAATGCTGAAAGACGAAATCTACATGCCGTCAAAGGATCGAATTTGCAACTTCAGAAGAAAACACAATTTACTCGTGGAGCGAATAGCTCGCAAGCACGGCATCGATAATAAAATTGTGAGATCCATTCGTTTATTCAATGTTTTGTGGCGTACATTGAAAGTAAACTGGCTTTTAAAGTTTAGAATGTCCTTCATACTTTTGGTTCTTCTTTGCCAAAAAGATTTTATTTGATTGGTAGCAAGCCAAATTTGATTTATCCTTGTCTATACGTCAGTATAGCACGGAATTAGGCAACAGCAAAACAAAGAAGACATCCTGGCATTAGCTTATTGGCGACATATTCACAAGATAGCTCACGTATTCAATAGTGTTTGTGTGGGGAAAAAAAATTCGCAACGCAGAATGAAACATCAGCAGGTCAGATTATCGGAAATTTTGCTATACCTGTAGTGTTAAAATCGGGGGTGCTGGCGTGAGCGCGTGTGTTGGGCTTTTGCTAATTTTATTATTGCGATAATGTCGTATACCCGCCGACACAAAACGCTGAAAAAATCAGCCCGATCGGTACAGCAGAAAGTGGTTTTCCAGACACCCGAGAAATCGTGATGTCCGCGTTCCCAAATTTCTGGTCATTTTAGTTTTAAGTTAACTCCTCCTAGGAAACTGAATGAAGTCGGCTAAGTTACATATCAATCGACTCGTCTGGATGTGGAGGTGTCCTAGACAGAGCCCGATTTTTGAAACATCACTTCTATCGCGAGTAACTCCGCCACAAAGTTGTGTGAGAAAATGGCCGACATTTCCCGCGCAAAGGGGGCGGTGTCGGCTGCTGATTGGCTGTTGTTGGCGCGCGCGTGTGTTTGTTTCTTTACACGTGGTTTCTTTTTCTTTAGTTGGCCTTGTTTTGGGAGAAACAGCAGCGAGTTGATTGCAAGTTGAAACCTCGTTGAATTGAGTAAAAGCCCATTTAGCATGGAGGGGGAACAGACGTCCCCCCCCGTCCCCCACAGGAACTACACTGTTTTCAACTGATCGAGGGCGCAGCGTAAAGGCTGATAAAATGCTGTTTTCAGATTCACGCTGTCAACAATTCTGAATCTTGATTGATTAACACGCGAATAATAATAATAATTGTCGATCATGCCCAAAAAAAGCAAGGCGTTGGTCTGACGGACACCAAACAGAAACGTCGGAACAAACTGAACAAAAGTGGGACGACAAAAGCAATGGAGGGCAATCGCACGACTGGAATGGTGGTCGACAACAGGGACGAAACAACTCGAAAAAATGGAGTGAATGGAACGGTTGGTTATTGTTTGGCATTTGAATAAGAGGTCGCAATCGGCCCGGCCAGGCCCGAACCCCCAAATCTCCGGCCCGGCCCGAATTTTTGGGTCAGATTTAGATTAGATTAGCCGCCCCCCCCCCAGTACAGTAGCCGAAAAAATTCGGGCCGGCTCGAACCCCAAATCTCCGGCCCGGCCCGAATTTTTTGGTTGAGATTTAGATTAGATTATATTAGCCCCCCCCCCGCCCCCCCTCCCCCCAGGACAGTAGCCGAAATTAAGCGGGCCGGCCCGAACCCCAAATCTCCGGCCCGGCCCGAATTTTTTGGTTGAGATTTAGATTAGATTATATTAGCCCCCCCCCCCCCCCCCCCCCCCCCCCAGTACAGTAGCCGAAAAAAATCGGGCCGGCCCGAACCCCCAAATCTCCGGCCCGGCCCGAATTTTTGGCTCAGATTTAGATTAGATCAGATTAGCCCCCCCCCGCCCCGTACAGTAGCAGAGGTCGCAATCGGGCCGACCCGACTTCGGGCCGGGGTGGCCCGGCCCGAACCTCCAAATCTCAGGCAAAAGAAATCTCGAAATCAAAAATAGAACCCCCATTAATTGACCCCCCCATTACCGTATTGTCGGAAATAGAACCCGCCATTAATTGAACCCCCCTAAATGGCTCGAAATCAAAAATAGAACCCCCCATTAATTGACCCCCCCATTAATAGAACCCCACCCCAACCTTCACCGTACCACAGATTAGTGGTATGGTAGGGCTGTGTTGTTGTGTCAAACGTTGTTTAAGCTTGCGCACACAACAGAATAAAGCTTTTTAAGCATAATTGCCGCTGTTGAAGTTAGAAAACACCGAAAACAAGCCATTTTTATGGGCATTATTAACAATGGTTTTTTTTGTTGGGGGGGGCCAAATGAAAAATATAACCCCCCAATAATTGACCCCCCCATAAATTGAACCCCCCAAAATGACCCCAGTGAAAAAATAGACCCCCCGGGTTCTATTTCCGACAATACGGTACTGTACCACTAAAAATGTGGCGCGGCAATCTGCTTACTGTACTGGCCGAGCTAGGGGGGGGGAATTTTGATGAAATGTGCTCTAAAACAGAGGTCGCAGTGTCGGGCCGGGCCGGGCCGGGGCAAGTAAGTGATCAGTATCAGAGGTCGCAATCGGGCCGGGTTTGGCCGGCCCGGCCCGGCTCGAGCCCCCAAATCTCCGGCTCGGCCCGGCCCGACCCGTACCCCCAAATCTCCGGCCCGGCCCGGCTCGAACCCCCAAATCTCCGGCCCGGCCCGGCTCGAATTTTTTGCTCAGATTTTAACTCAATTTTTGTAGTAATTTTTTCGATTTTTGAATCTATTTTTTGGGTGGAAATTCATTGTTTTCCATGAAAAAGTCGCCAGATAGACAATACCAATGGTGTGGCTGGGGGGTGGGGGTCCCCTCCCCCCTAGGTGCAGTAGGTAGGTATCGTATTGTCGGAAGTAGAACCCCCCATTAATTGAACCCCCCTAAATGGCTCGAAATCAAAAATAGAACCCCCTAATTAATTGACCCCTCCCCCATTAATAGAACCGCACCCCAACCTTCACCGTACCACAGATTAGTGGTATGGTACGGCTGTGTTGTTGCGGCCGTCAGAAATCTTAGTATTTTTGACAAAAAATCCCTACATTTTCAGTAAAATAAGTCACCTCAGAAGCTTCGGGTCGGGGTGCCCGGCCCGGCCCGGCTCGACCCTCCAAATCTCTGGCCGCGCCCGGCCCGGCCCGAGCCAAAAGCCCAAAATCGCGGCTCGGCCCAGCCCGGCCTGGCCCGATCGGGTCAGTGAATTAATAGAGCCCCCGGAATAGAGCCCCCCCGTAATCGAGCCCCCCAAGAGCCCCCGAATGTGACCTCTGAAAAAGACCCATTTTTGCCTATGAAACCATAAATTCATGGTTATAAGGTACCGTAAAAACTTAAATAGAGCCTCCCCCCGGAGTAGAGTCCGGGAGGGCTGGGCCCGGCCGGGTTTTGGCCAACTCGGGCCGGGCCGGAAATTTATTAGACCGGGCCGGGCGATTAAGTTTTATGAGAGGCTTAGGCTATTGTAATGTCCATCGGCAAGCATAATGTCAGCGGTTTTTTTGTTTCAGAATCGACGACAAGACGAAGAAAAAGTGCCGGCAAAAAACAGAATAAAACGACGACAAGCAAAAATGGCAAGGAACCAGAAGAACGGGTGAGACGAACGGAGAGATCAGGGACGGTTGGTTAACGTTCGGCAATTTTATTGGTTTGTTTTAATTGAACGGAGGTGTCGGCTCGAGATGGGTAGGGCCGGCCCGGGCCGCAAATTTGTGGAGCCGGGCTGGGTAGGTCTATACTTGCGGGCTGGAAAAAACCGTTTTTTTCGGAAACAACTAAAAAAACCGTTTTTTTCCGAAGCCTGGAAAAATACGTTTTTATTTTTCCGAAAATTTTTCCAAGGGGCAACTTTTGAAAAAAAAACGTTTTTTTTTCAAACATTTTCGAGAAATTTTCCAAGGTCGCGAAACGTTGTTGTCAAAACAACTGTAAATCAATGCCAAACAGTTCAAAATGAGCATTTATCAAGCTCCAAATGCATTTTAGTCTGTCTCAGACCATTACCAAAAATACGCAAGTATACGCAGTTCGACTGCGAGCTCTGCATAAATGTGCTGTTTTTTAATGAAAAAGTTGCGATTCAACCCGTAGGTGTTAATCGGGTCGGGCTGAGGTTTGTTCAAGAATGCTCGGTACTAAATTTTATATCAGATTTTGGGTCAGATTGTTTGTGGTGTCAGGCTCGGCCCGGCTCGAGGGGCCAAAACTCGGCCCGGCCCGCTTTTTGATCAGCTTTGCTTCGTTATTTTTTGCGCATTTTTTGAAGCAATTTTGTTGGCAGGAAACCAGAGGTCACAATTGAGCTCCCCCGACCCACCTTTTGTATCGACAAAATTTTGCATCGAGCATTCCTGGTCAAATACTGTTCCTTGAGGCCGATACAAGCGGTTGAACAAACGAGAGAATAG
>JASAMV010005383.1:0-15806 GCA_030248065.1 Rhynchonema sp. JSB1_4
TTTTGTTGATGTCAGATCATGACAGTTGGGAATTCTGCTTCGTGCCGGTGTTCATGGGTTATACCCATTGGGCACTGCTGTGCGTTGAGAAAGCAACAAATAGTGCCGTTTTCTGCGACGGTCTTCGAAACAAAGTTACCGCTGACTTGCATGGTCAAGTTTCTGTGCTATGGAAAATGCTGACTGGCAGTACCGAATTGCGCATTCTCACACCCTGTCCCGAAATCCACAGACAACGAGATTTTGTTAACTGCGGTCCAATTGCGTGCTTGTTCGCTGAGCGAATCATAACAAAGCAATCTTTGAACTTTCGGACCGAAACCGTACAACAATACAGAACCATGATCGAGAACTGGCTCAAGCAAGAGAATCTCATCGCTGAAACGGTTCAGAATGAAACAGATGACCTGGAGGAGATTGCACAGAAATTTCGTGATTTGTACGGCTTTGATCCGTCCCACTACGAACATGGAGTCATTGCCAAGTGTGTTACGAACGATCATAAGAAAGGATGTGAAATGTCACACAAAACCAGCAGCAACGTCACTGACAAAACTCATGGTCAAAACGCAGCTGCCGACAACCTCAATTTTGTGATGACCACAGAAGTTGAATCCAACACTGGTCAAAAAGAGCATCATTCCATACCTCAGAAGTGTACTACAACAAGGCAATGTGCCAGAAAGCGCAAGCAATCGTCACTGTCTGCTGTGTGCCAACACCAAATTGCGAAATCAAACGCCGCGCCACCGAAAAGTGCATTCGCTGACAGCACAACGATCACTTGTGACACAATTAACGTAAACTCATTGAGAGGAAAAATTGACACAGTAATGGCACATGTCGCCACTTACGGTCCTGACATATTGATGCTACAAGAAACGAAACTTGGCGAAAACACACTGGGAAATTTGAACCTAATGCTTATCTGCTATTTGAACGCAGACGGAACGAAAATGGCGGTGGTGTGGCCACTTATTTCCGTAAACGGCTAAATCCGTATCAGCCCAAGAATCACATTATCCCCGACAATGAAACATGTGTCTGCGTGTTTGTTATTGGCAAAGCTCGAATACTTGTTATCAATGGCTACCATACCCCAACTGTTGGAGGTCCCTACCAATGCTCTCCGAACATGTTCATTGATGGATTGAAGGCATTTTTGGCGCAATGCGAAGGCATACATGATTCTCGGAGGTGACTGGAATATCTGCTGCAAAACAGAACCTGAGTGTTTCCGATTGCTGCTTTCATTGAGTGAATATGGACTGGAGCAAAGGGTTGACCAACTGACTCATGATAAACGACTGCTTGATGTCCTTTTTGTGTCAGAACGACTACCAACTACGGTAATCCTGAAGGCACCTATTGAGAAATGTCATGCTACCGTGTCAGGGAAAATTACAATCCCGGATGAATTGTTGCAATTTACAAAAATTGTTCGTGTGCCGCAATACCAAGATGCCAATTGGCCACACATAAACGACGAACTGTCGTCTAAGAACTTGGCACAAATAGTCACAGAGGCACCATCTGTTGATGCTGCACTGTATGTCAATGCTACTTTCCACCACTTTTTAAATACCTATGTGAAATACAAAACGTTTCGCGTGTCGAACAAGCCGAAAGAGGCAGAGTGGTGCTCAAAAGAGCTGATACGACTAAAAGCGAAGATGGATAACGTCTATCGCAACTGGCTTACCACTACAAACAGGGACAAGCAATCTCCAAAATTTCACACGTACAAGAAATTGAAAAAAACAGTACAATAAGTTGGAGACGCAGTGCAAAAAAGCTTTCTATGCAAGAAAGTTTGAAAACAGGCCTCAAGAACGCGCGTTCTGGGAACACGAGAGAATACTAAGAGGTAAAGTTAAAACTGACATGCCTCCATTGTGTAACTCAACTGGGAAACTGATATCTGACAAAATGGAGAAAGCTGAGCAATTTGCCGAGCATTTTAGCAGCGTGTGGAACAAAGCTGATATACAAGTGCCAACACCAGATCGTGAATCTGCCTTCCATTGCCCTGAATCCGATCTATGTGATATTCCTTTTGTTTATAATTTCCTAATCAAACTGAAAGACCGAAAATCCGCAGGCCTAGATGATCTTAATCCCATCGTGCTGAAAGCGTGTGCACCGGCACTTGCTCCGGCGTTAACATTGTTATATCGGAGATGTCAAAGGAAGGGCGTTTTTCCCAAAACATAAAAACAATCTGTCACGGTACCAATACCAAAAGCTCCGCGACCAACAAGTTTCTCTCATCAATATCGGCCCATAAGCCTTCTGTGCATTACTGAAAAGTGCTTCGAGCGTCACATATACAATTTACTGGTGCCCTATATCGAGCCCAAGCTTTCCAACTATCAATTTGGTTTTCAAAAAAAGCGAGGATGTGCGGATGCTTAATGGCACTTTGATGCAATAGTAAATTCCATGCTCGACAGATACACAAATGTCTGGGCAACATTTGTTGACCTCTCTAACGCATTTGATTTAGTGCCCTTCAAGTCACTCATTCGCTGCCTGGCGACTGAATATGGGCTACCGGAGCATCTGACTGCACTGCTTAACAACTATCTATCTGATCGCTGGCAGTGCGTACGTGTAGGAACTAGTCTCTCAGATTTCACTGAAGTCATCAGCGGTGTGCCACAAGCAGAGTACTAGGCCCACCACTATTTATCGCATACATAAATAGCATACCGATTTCCGAGCTAAGTGAAACTACCCGATTAATCAAATTTGCTGATGATTTGGTTATCATACACCCAGTTAAATCAAGTGAATCAGCTGGGCAACTACAACAAGACATAGACAAAATTGCCAACTTCTTTGCCAGTAAACTGCTGAAAGTAAATGAGACTAAGACCAAAATTATGACGTTCCGTCGAGCTAGGTCAACATTGAAACAAATTCCTAAAGTTTGAATCAACGGTTCTGTAATCGACTGCGTAACTTCATACAAGTACCTTGGAGTACTTTTAGAAAAACAGCTAAATTATAATCTGCAATGTAGCAAGGTTTGTGCAAAAGTCAAGAAGACGATTGGTTACCTGACAAGGCAATTCCGTGGCAGTGTGCCAGTGAAAAGTTTGAAATGCTTGTACGTTGCTTTGCTTCGCTCTGTTATGCTATACGGATGTGGCTCAAGCTATCCAATGCGGAAATGTGATCAAACACTCTTGGAACGAACCCAAAAATTGTCATGTAGAGCGATACTAAACAAATGGGAACACGAAACAACCTATGACAGTATGCTTCAGCAAATTGGATGGGTTTCATTCTACCAACAAGTGTTCACAGTTAGGCTGTGTACATTATACCAATATGTGTATGGGCTGCGATTCTCACTTCCCGACCTGTTCACCTTATTGAGCGACTGCGATGTGCGAACGAGTTCAAGAATTGCCCATTCAAAAGCAATCAAGTTGGCAAAACCGAACACAACCCGATATCAAGCCAGTGCGATGAATTTAACCGCGCTTGCCTTCAACAACTTGCCACAAACAGTTATAGATTTGTGTTATTCCAAATTCAAACGAGCTGTGGCTTCAAAACAGATGTTCGACTTTGTAACCGATAAAGTAGGAATTTTTAAAGTTCCAATGATTCCATCAATCGACGCGTGATCCGATGAACTGTAACGTGTGTCTTTCTTGTCATAACACCACTCCCTTTTCAGGACATGATCGTTTTGTCTTACCGTGACATGCACACGTTCAGGCCCATATCCCATGTCCCATCGGATCAGGTATGTATACCTCACGATGTTTCACTGACAAAACAAGTGCTTTCATTTTCTCAGTTCCAGGCTAGCCACGCGCCTTGCCCATCAACCAACCTGCTTTGTGTTGAATAACTGACGTTTCGTATGACAATCCGTTTCTGGACACCTGACCATTCAAATCGCAAACTGTGAGACTGAACTGCGATAATCACAAACGTTTCATTGCTAGTATAAGGTTATGCGATCCATTTTATCAATGATTATATTGATGTTGCGCATATGCCTTGTGGTTATAACCATGAAAAGTAAAACGAAAACGAAAAGTAAAACGGAAACGTTTTGTTCCATGCCCTTCTTATAGTCTGCGCCGCGCACCGTAATGTGCTGTCGAGGGGATGGGGATAGCTGGTCACATACCAGTTGTTCGTGCCGAGAACGTGATCGCTGCTGGTCCTGTCGTCGTGTAATACTACCCTGGCGCGGACGTCTGTAGTCATGTTCAGTTGATGAGGTTGGTCGTTCACGCGATGACGTTTGATAGCGCCTGTTTGATTCTATTCGCGTACTCGGTGCGGTCGAAACTCCATTGTTAAGTTGGCCGTGTTGTTGTGTTGCAGGGACCGGGGGTCGATATTTATTTTTTTCACGACGATGACTTTTTGTTCGACTTCGACTTTTTATACTTTTTAGCGTTACGCGTCAACGAACGTCCTGCACGATGTTGCTGTTTCGATCGCGATCGTTGATTTGGCGAAGTTGATGTTTTACGCGCACGCTGCCTCGATTCCTGACGATGACGTGAACGCGTCTGAGCTGTTGAAGTTCGATCTGGCGACGAAAGTACTGTAATTGTGTCATTCGAATCGTCGTCTGAAGAATCACCATCGTCGCTGTCGGGTTCATCAGACGCTTCGGACTCGGAACTGCTCGATTTCAAATCGTCGTCATTGTGCACATCATTTGGAGCACGTTCATCGCTGCTGTTCGCTGTGTCGTATGATGAATCCGAACTCTGCTGGTTGTTCTGTTGCTGGCGCTTGCGACGACGTATTCGGATATTCGCACTTTCGACATACTTGATACCGAATTCCCGAAAAAAATGAATCAAATCGCGTTCACGCATCAATAAATTGGCCGGATCGTCATGTTTGTCGCGCGGGTACCGTCTGTTGAGGAACCATTGCAGTTGGTTCACCGACTCCTCGTCTGCGTCGAGCCATTCGCGCACGTCCATGCAGAAGAAGCTCGAATTCGGCGACAACCGCATCATTTTAATGCTGTGGTATCCGTCCTCCGCCCTATAACACGTGGACAGCACGTATTCTTGCGGGATTGGCATGCTGACGACGGGTGTACCTTTATCGCGCAAGATGTCACCCACTGGTCGATCGGGTTTGCTCTCGTTCGGTTTCTGCGGCGGGGTTGGTACGACCGATCGAACTGGCAAGTGGTTGCTGTGGCATCGATCATGCTATCGATCAAGTGGCACTTGTTGCTGACGTTGTTGTTGCTGTTCCTGTCGTGGTGCCGGTTCCTGTTCGTAAATTTGGATGTTCGGGTTCAAATGTTTTGTAGCAGCGTTGCGACATACTGGCTGTATGCTGCGTGCGGTCCTGTACAGCTTGTTGTGGCGCAAAGATACCTGGGGACATTTGTGTTGTAGCAGCTGGTCAGCCTGAAACATTAGGTACTGGTGACGGGCCGTTCATGCTGCTGCTGCACGTCTGTGGGCGTCGACGTTTTCATCGGCTTCGTTGAGCGTGCCACCTTTTTTCGACCACTTTTATCCAGTTTCGCCAGCATTCGCTGCACGGCTTCATTGGCTTGACGTTCCTGTTCAATGTACGCCTCGTTTGCCTCTCGTTGCTGTTTGCGCCATTCTTTCCGCGCTATCTTTGGAATAATCGGCTTCCGCTGACGCGTCGTATATGTGGCCACTTGCATTAGCGGAGGGAAATCGCCTTGCTACATCAGGAACTGTCGTGTCTTTTTTTGTGCAGGTGCTGGCTGTACTGGTGCACGTGGCTGTAGCGGCTGCCGAACAGTTGAGCTGTACCTGCGACGCGGCTCGCCAGTTGCTCCGGTTGTGCTGCCAGCGGTAACTGTTGCCGGTTGAATTGTGGACACTCCATCTGATGATGACCCGGTACTCCACACGTCGTGCACGTCGGCCGGTTCGGGCTCAGGAAGCGCGAGTTTCTTGAGGTCGTCATCCTGTCGTTGGCTTGTCGCTGTTTGTGCTCCTCCAGAAGTTGGTCGATCCATTCGCAGAACGTGTCAATACCTAATCATGACTCCAAAAAGCGTGGTGACGCCGTATCAGAAGGTGAAGGGAGCTAGCACTCCTTGCAGTCGGGCTTCAATGCGATCCGTGCCAGATACAACGGTATCTGGCTGTTGAAAAGCTGAGCGACGTCACTGCGTGTAGTGCTGAACTCGTTAGAGCTGACGTGTACCTGCGCACAACGCTGATTGGCTGTTGTGCGCACCAACAACCAGTGAGAATGCTGATCGGGCCTGTCAGGTGGGTTGGCGCCTCGAAAAGCGGTGATTTATCAACGGATAACTCACAAATTCGGCAGCTATTCGGCGACGAAAAGATGGCGAAAAGGTGTTGGGTACCAAGGCTGACGCTATTTCAGCCCGAACTCGCTTTTCTGTCGAAGTGCGTCCGTAAAAATGTCGACAAACAGCCGTTTGTGCGCGTACAAGGTATAATTATATACCTTGTTTCAGGGTGTTTCTCATCGGATGTTCGTCCGATCGGCTCGCTTTTGAGATATCCGTGGTTGACTCGTCACGTGCTATCAAATGATGGGTCGATGAGTTCTCTGCGTCGGAATTCCACAAAGTTATATCGTGGAGAAGGCCGTCAATTATCGCTGTTTATTTTTGTTCGTCTCTGATCCTGACGAATTGAAATCCTGCCGCTTTTTCGTCGATTTTTTCAAGCTTTTCCGACAAAATTTGAAAATTGGCGAGAGTTCTGTTGTCACGAGCGTGTGGCTGTCACTTTTTGAACAACCACACGCTAGGGTGCACAATCGCACTATACTGGCGGTTACGCGCCTGCGCTGTTTTCGGTAGTGCGTGCGCCGTTTTTCGTTGTTTTTTCGACTCGTCCGCTCCTTTTGCTTTGCTGCTGCTTCGGTGAGGGGTTCAACGACGCGCGAAGATTCTGAGCACTAAACCGTACTATTTTGACGATGACCCTTGGGGCTGTGAGTGAAAATTTGTGATTTTGCACCTAAAGTGCAAAATCCCCTAAAATTGCCCCAAATTTAGAAGCTTTTCGCTTATATTTCAAATTTTATATCTCACTTTCGTGAGATATCTGTTGCACGGTACTTTTAGGTTCGTGAAAAAGTGGTTTTCCCACTTTTTCCGGGAGGTGCGCGCGGTTTCCGGCACTTTTTGGCACTTTCTTTTCGGCACGGCTCGGCCCTTCGTCTCGTCGCTCGGTTTTTCACTGGGGGATACTCGTCTCGGATCGACGTGTTGGCAACAAACCCTATCGATCCTGGGTTTGTTGGGACGTCCGGACTGCTGGGGGTTCACAAAGCAGCCGGTGTCGTCGAGGATCCCAATCCGAAAATTCAAAAAAACGAAAAAAATCTGTCAAAAAGCTCACTACTCTACTAATCACCTACCTGCCCCCTAGACCACCGCCCAGAAGTTTCCGGTTATTGCGCCTGAGGGTCGCTCACTCCTTCTTTTTGGAATCCTGCGAGCCCTAACAGGATCCGTTACTGATTGCAGAACCGGAAACCGCCAACCGAGCCAAATCAACCAATGTTCGTTATTCGGAATGTTCGACTCGTGCGATTTCGTGAATTGAATATTTGTTCGTTCACTCGCTCGTCAATTCGCTCGTTCACAATATGGGTTTTATGTTTACGATATAAAAATAACCAAAACAACAGGGAAGCGCAATGGGCGCACACGGGGCACACACGAATAACGATAACAAGACCAAACGTAACCGGGCACGCTCAACCTCAAACTCAACTTCAGACCTACAGTAACCCGTTCTCTTTAATTAGGAAAAACCTAGGAAAGACCAGACGGCCAACAAGATTTGGAATGGTTTAGAGCATGAGAATAATGACACACACAATAGGGGTTACCGGAAAAGAATAATAACGCTAAACAAAAGGTAATCAAACACATAGAATAACAATAATAACAGCTTTACGAGAAATCCAACCTAACCTAGTCTAAAAACCCCGCTAAACAGTACTAAACTATGGGTATGATCACAATCTCCGGACTACATCCCCCCTTGCACAGCTTCGTTGTACCACAACGACGATTCAACAGTACGGCATTGTGTGATCTGAACACTATGACACAAGGTAAAAGGGGCGAATTTACATCCCAGTCAGGCCGGCACAAGGCAAGCAACAAAACCAAGAAGCCGCTGTATAGCCGTTTGCAACATAGTGACAGATGATCGTCCATTGAAGATGTAGAACCACAGCAGAAAGATTGAAGAGTGTGAAACATCATCAGGGGCAGCTATTGTCGAAGGCACCACCATAGAGCAGAACCACGGGACAGTTGAAGTTGCCACACAGATGATCAGATGGAAGATGTTACTTTCATTACCGTTACGTTACTTTGTTTTACAAGTACAGGTCAATCCAATGCCAATCCATAATCGAACATCAGTGCAGCCAAGTAGCCATGTATTGGTGAACGATCACGGTATTGCGTTTAATGGCAACAAAACGAAGAGGTACAAGGTATAATCAGGACGACATCTCGCCGGCTGATAGGAATAGGCGTATTATGGGCCACATCCATAAGCCGATAGGGAACTGTTGATACGTACTTTCGTTAAGCATATAGTCCAGACGACAATCGTGTGAAGTCATGAACGTGCTTCGCCATATCAGCATACATACGCATAGATCACGTTCCCTCCATAGTCGATGAAAACATGACTATCGAAAATCGTCCAACATCCGTAGAAACGTATCGAGTAACGGTTAACGGTAGAAAGTAACAAACGGCAAACGGCGAATAACATGAAGTTTATAATTGTACGCGTCCCGATCTGCTCGATGCCTTAGTCTGCGACCCCGAATCAGAACTCTTTAGCTGCAGCAACAAATTGATGTTAGCGAACGGTTTCATAGGTAGTGTTTGCATACACCGATGCTCTTGTGGACGTGGTTTGTTGTCATAATGTTGAATGAGTCTTTTTTCGACCGATTTACCACACGAATGTTTTTACTCCCAACGTTTCGTGACCGACTGAGGACACTTTCTCAAGGGAAAAACCTGCAAAAAGACAAGGCATGAAAAGATCACGAAGAAACTAGAAAGAAGAGAAAAGAGAGAAAATTCAGAAAACATGAGAGCTAAGTGCATGCGACCAACAATCAGAGAGACGTAAACCTCCAGTATCATTGAGCTTTGGTTTGTGCAGTTGAATGTAGAGCGTTTCAGGCCATCGCAGCTGGTGTTCATTACGCTCTTGGGCCAGGATGGTGATGTTGTCTTGTAAGATTGTGTGTGTTGGGCAGACTCGCAGGTGAGCAGTCAGGCCAGACACGTTCTCAGTCATGTGTCGCACTTGTTTGGTGTGCTCTGCGACGCGCATGTGCAATGGGCGAATGGTTTGTCCAACATAGGACTTGCCACAAGAACATTGAATCTTGTAGACAACACCCGACTTGTCCGTTTTGTCCTGATGAGGGCGCTTTACACCAGAATAGTAGAGGCGCGTGCCCAGTTGGTTGTTCTGTGTGAAACCGACGTTGATGTTGTGCTTGCGAAGAAAGTGCCTGATCTTCAGGGAGACCACTCCGTTAGGGCAGACGCAGACTGGGACGTTGACGTTTGGGCATAACAGTGGGAGGACAATTCAAAACACGAGATATAAATTTCCTGGCGTAATTGTTGCATGTCAGAGTGTCAAAAAATAACCGAAAACTCAGAATTGAGATCAGATTGATTGGCACAATAAGAGAGAGCACGGAATTTGAGAGAAGTCACAACACGAGAGACAATAGACCGAGGGGCGAAGGAGTTGAAGTTGATATAGCGGCCACAATTTGTAGGTTTGCGGTATGGTTTGGTAGTGAGAAGGTGCCCGATTTGGTAATCAAAATATCCAGAAATGGAATAGCACCATCAACAGCAAATTCAATCGTGAATTTGATGTCATCATCCACTGTGTTTTTGTAGTTGTGGAATTGTTTGGCATCAAGTTCACTATTGAAGACCAAGAACAAGTCATCAATGTAACGTTTGATCATGAGCGGTGTTGTAGGTCCAGAATAGAAGTAATCATTAATGAAAGAGTCCATGTAAACTTCAGCAATTGCGACCGAAACTGGAGAACCCATAGAAATGCCCTTGACAGCCTTGTAAATCAGATCTTTGTACGAAACGAAACAGCTAGTCGGTTAGCTAAACAGCGAACGGTTTCATATTCCGCTTCTCCGCCACACCATTAAAATGACGCCAACCCTGGCGTTGTAGAAGCGAAGCTGAATAGCACAGCATAAAACGATGGTGGCGAATGCCAAGTTTAAACAGCGACGTTGTTGTGGTGGCACGAATGACGTAGCACCAAATAGTACCAGTACAGAAGAATACAGGGATGTGCAGACGTTGCTAGCCACATCGCACATGTGTAGGCCCTCTACCAGTCACCACTCTATTCGGACACCAGGTAATCGTGTATCTCGCCGTTAGAGATTAGTGATTCGATCACCAAAATTCGATAGAATTTGGACGTCCATGGTGAGATCACAGATCGATGCATCGCAACACAGGCATTTCATCGGAGACGGAATCAGATATAGACATCGCAATTAAATGGACACCGGTTGCATCGAAGGCAAGCAACATCGTAACGATATAAATTTCAACGGCAAACGCGACGAAAATCAAATTGTTAGTTGAACTCGATAACGATATATACATTATGTACAATTTCGTTTCCACATCTCGACGTTAACATTTGGTTGGCTTGACGACGCGCAAATCATAACGTTCGTTTGCGCGCTCATTTCGACCAGCCACCAGCCACTATGACACAAGGTAAAAGGGGCGAATTTACATCCCAGTCAGGCCGGCACAAGGCAAGCAACAAAACCGAGAAGCCGCTCTCCTCTATAGCCGTTTGCAACATAGTGACAGATGATCGTCCATTGAAGACGTAGAACCACAGCAGAAAGATTGAAGAGTGTGAAACATCATCAGGGGCAGACATTGTCGAAGGCACCACCATAGAGCAGAACCACGGGACAGTTGAAGTTGCCACACAAATGATCAGATGGAAGATGCTACTTTCATTACCGTTGCGTTACTTTGTTTTACAAGTACAGGTCGATCCAATGCCAATCCATAATCGAACATCAGTGCAGCCAAGTAGCCATGTATGGGGGAACGATCACGGTATTGCGTTTAATGGCAACAAAACGAAGAGGTACGTATAATCACGACGACATCTCGCAGGCTGATAGGAATAGGCGTATTATGGGCCACATCCATAAGCCGATAGGGAACTGTTGATACGTACTTTCGTTAAGCACATAGTCCAGACGACAATCGTGTGAAGTCATGAACGTGCTTCGCCATATCAGCATACATACGCATAGATCACGTTCCCTCCATAGTCGATGAAAACATGATAATCGAAAATCGTCCAACATCCGTAGGAACGTATCGAGTAACGGTTAACGGTAGAAAGTAACAAACGGTAAACGGCGAATAACATGAAGTTCATAATTGTACGCGTCCCGATCTGCTCGATGCCTTAGTCTGCGACCCCGAATCAGAACTCTTTAGCTGCAGCAACAAATTGATGTTAGCGAACGGTTTCATATTCCGCTTCTCCGCCACACCATTAAAATGACGCCAACCCTGGCGTTGCAGAAGCGAAGTTGAATAGCACAGCATAAAACGATGTTGGTTTTTCGGTCACGTCAAAGTCAGTATCACCACTCGAATCAGATCGTTCCCAAGCTTTCGAGTTTCGCTGTTTGAACCGAGCTTTCTTCCCATACAGCGGTTTCATTGAACGCACGACGTCAGTGCTCACAACAATTTGCGTTCCAGGTTTAGGACTGACATTGCCCGATGATTCAGCGTTGTGCTCGTCACACTGTGGCACACGAGCATTGCACCTTTTTCATTGTGACATGGGGTGTATTCGATCCAGCACCCTTCACGTCGACACGATTGATCGGTGCAGACTTTTGCGCAACAAACACTGAGGAGACTCAAGGTTTGAAGACACGTTGACTTTTGGATGCAAAAGCGCCAACCATGCACTCACACGGTGCACCCAATATGATTTCAGCGATAGCCGTAGAGTCATCTTCGATCGTGAACGGCATAATGCAGATACAGTAGTTCACTTTCAGTTTCAGCATCACGAACTCGCGTTGACTTGATGCATTTTGTGTCAAACGACATGCTTTCGTGCCCACTCGACGCTCAATTTCACGCAACGCAGATTCCGAAATCACGTTTGTCGATCGATTCAAATCAAGCACCATATTGAATGGTTGACTCTCGATAAAGCCAAACACTTGTGGTCGATTAGCACCAAACCATTGTGGCGTCTCAAGCCATTCACATTCCGAATCTGGCGGTTCCGAGACACAATGTTGTGACGACCCTCCGACGGTTTTGATTGACACGTGGGCAGGGTTTTTCGAATTTCGTTGTCCAATCGTTTTCACCTTTCGCACCCGACCGTGTGTAACTAGCCCACATTGACATGGTTCCTCGAAAGGGCACGTAGGACACCAATCGTAGTTTTCATCAGAGTCGGACAAACGTGTTTCAATGTACTGTGGTTCCCTGGTGTGAACCACAGGTCGCTGAGCAGCCGACGCTACGTTATTGGCAGTAGCACTAGCCGACGATGTCTGCGGGAACGTCACTTCTTGTTTGACTTGATGTTTATTCGAACAGTTATTTGCCATGTGAGTCGGGTCACCGCAAATGTAACACGCACGACCATTTGCACCCAGTGGGTTATCCTTGCGATAGAACCGATCATGAACAACAGCTCCACGTGATGCACCAGACGTCAGCTGCAATTGCTGTTGTTGTGCGGGTCCGGTTTGTTGATGAACACCATTTTTGTGCGGACATTCATGTGAGCGATGGCCCACTTCGTTGCAAATCCAGCACGTGTGACCACCTTCCGGCATTTGACCACGACCACCTCGCTGCAAGTGATCGCTACGATAACCACGCTGTTCGCCGTAGAACTGACTGTACGAGCCTCGACCGAATCCACGACCACGACCACTTCGAACAGTAGGGTCGGGCATACTGTTTGCAGTCACACTGTTGCGTATCGCTTCATCGTGAGCGGCTTTTGACGGATTCAAGTTCTCAAATGTCCATTTCATGCCAATACTTTCTTTCGCCATCATGTACGCACGCAAACATGAGACCATCTCAGTAATGTCCTGAGTATCGATGCGACAGATAGCCAAATGTGACTTGAAGAGCTCCGGTAGGCCCTGTCGAAACATAGTTGCCGCATTCTCCGAGAACTGATGTGCTTTCGCACGCGGGAACAACTTGGCTGTAAACGTGTTGACACGCTGCAAGTAGGTATCGATTGTGTCTTTAGTCGGCTGCCATTCAAGTTTCGACATTTGCAAGTCAGCTGTGTAAGCGTGTGTATCAGCACCATAGGATCGTCCAAGTTCGCGCACTGCCTTGTGATAATGGAATCGACTCGAACCCAATGCATTCCACAGCCGTTTTGGTTGACAACCCAACATCATGTACAACACGAACGCTGCTTCTTCGTTTGTACTCGCACCAACGTTGCCACACAGCTCTCGCACTTCACGTTCAAATGCCATGAAGTCTTGGTCCGATTCTGCACCCTCATAAACTTGTGCACCACCGTTCTTTCGATAGATGGCAATGTGTTTGCCCAATTCGACTCGACGATTAACAGTAATGGACCAGTTTGTCTGTCCTGATGTTTCAACTGAGGTTCGATACGTTTGATCAGGATCGCCATCAGCTGGATCGAAGTAGTCATCGTTATCAGTGAACGATTCTTGACCATTACTTTGCTGTCGCACAATCGAAGCAGGGTCCAACTGCACTTGACGTTGTCGATGACTGGTTGACGATGAGACTGTGCGATTGGATGAAGTAGCCAGCACATGTGCACGTGGCTGCTGATTGAACGATGTCGAGTCCTGTGCCGTTTGCGTGGCGATAGGATTCGGTGCAGCATTACGATTAACATGTTGAGCACTTTGTGACAATGCGGTACCCTGACACTCGTCAGTGCGGATCAACTGCGGATGTCCATGTCGACCACCACACACACTACAGTCACAAATGTTGGTATCGGGCAGCAGCCAATACACGCCAGGTTCGCTAAAGGCATCCGAAGTCCTTGCTGCTGTGTGTTAGACACAGGCGCCAATGTTGCAGCGGCAACAGTCGAATGTCGAACACCGGCATCACCGGAGCGCGATGTGCTTGCGTCAACGCGCTCGGTCGAGCGGCTTGTGATGGATAACGTTGAGGTTCGACTGGTTGCTGGTTATAATGCGACGTTGGCGTTTGAGACATCGGATGTATGTTCATTTGCTGCTGGTAACGCATCATTGAATGTTGATCGGGTTGCTGTCCATCAATGCTATGCATCACAGGCTGATCGATCAGCCCTTGTTGTACATCAACATATTCATCATCAGTATTGTCCGCTAACATCATCGCAGCATTTTCATCGTTTTGGTTCACATTGTCATCATGAGGCACCGCAACATCAATAGGTCCTTCATTTCGAGAGGACAGTGGCACTCCAGTAGCCTGCGGTTGGGGTAGATTAGCCCTTGAAATATCGAGTCGTTGCAGCGCTTGCAGGAACGTAATTTGCGCTTCCTGGATATTCTTCAGTCCCATTTGTCCGAAAAATGACAGCACATCAAAGTTGTGAACCACCCAATTAGTCAAGTCGTCGTAGTCCCGATCTTCGCGCGCACGTGCCAAATAATATTGCATCTTGGCAACCGTCACCGGATCTTTCAACTGCCATTCAACCACATCAAGACTGACGAAGCCGTTTTTCAACGGTCGAATCAACACGTGCGGTATTTTGTCACCTCGAGCACGAGCTTCATCAGTATCCAAACCAGGTACTGGCATTGTCGTAAAATTGTTCTCATCTTCTTCATCGTTGGCCTGCGGGATCACATTGTTGGCTGGTCGCTCAACAATAGGCGGCGGTTGGTTCTGTCGCACCCTGGTAGTGCTATTTCGCTCAATGCTCATGTTCGAACCAGCTCGTTGAATAGGCGACGGGTCAGCCAAAGCAGCACCTTGTTGTCGCTGCATCGGACCAGGGTTCGGTGTTGAAGTAGCCGGGCCTGCACATCCATGGGCTGGATGTTGGTCATAGGCATCGAGTCGCTTTTGTGCACGAGCCACATTAGCATTATTCTGACCAGCGGACAGAATTTCAGCACGATTTTCAGCAAGTCTGGGCCGACCCCGAGTCGTTCGAGTGTTCACAGAAACCACAGGGGGCTGTGTGATACGGCGTTGCACATTCAATGTATTAACAGACGGTTGTGTGGGCGGACCTCGCTGTCGTTCAAGAAACTGTTCGGTGTTGTTCATCTGTTGTGCTGTCGGTCCATAAACAGGAGCAGCATTTCCGAATGGTGGCACTTCGAACACATTTGTGGCCAAATTTTGCAGCTGTTGTCTCAAAAGAGAGCATTCTGCTGTCGTATGTGACGGTGAGTCACAATTAATACACCTTGGTCGTCGCATTCGGTTCATTGCATCAAAGCCAGTAGCTGCACTTTGATTGTCACCCATTATAATGCCCATTAATTTACGAATGACAGCCAGAAAATTTAGAAAACTTTGTTTTTATTTCGCCGGTTGCAGTTATTCGATGCACACACTGCTCGTCGTAGTAGTTGTTGGGTATAGTACACGTTAAACCCAAGAAACAATGTCGATGCCGGACTGTTTGTTGACTCGACAAACAAGCAAACACAAAATTTTTGCTCAGAAAGCCTCAGCCCGGTGGTTTGTCAAATTAATTTCA
>JASAMV010005385.1:0-16697 GCA_030248065.1 Rhynchonema sp. JSB1_4
TATCATTTGGATGGACAAAATGTGGACTACATTCTGCCGATTATGACCAAGGCGTCCGACTTTCGAAGAAAGAGGTTAGTACAGTACAATCCACTCCATCCTGTTTACCAGCGAACTGGACTAATTTGTTCACCAATCGATGTACGTGCATAAGTACAAGATCACAAAGACCAAATTTACCCCTGTATGCTGACATCGGTCTCGCTGAGAATTGTAATCCACGCTTTCGGTTTCTTGTTTGAAAAATTGTTTCCAAGAAAACAATAATTCCAGGATTGTTATGAATACTTGGCTTGCACATTTTCTCTTGCTCATTCAGGCAACCGCATCCCAACTGGCAACAATTGCTGGTGTTCAATGAGCGATTCTCATACCTTACCCAAGCCGTGAAACGCGTTATTGTTTTCTTCGAGGTGATGTTTTCTTCATTCAGAAAATACAACGTGTTCTTGTTTCAACAAAATGTTTCAGTTGCTCGACCACCAAAGCATGAAGGGTGCACATTCAGCAGGTGACACAACAGGACTAGGTGACGGATGGCATCATATCGCTTGGGCCTTTCTCAAGGTTCACAATAAAAACTTCGGATTATAATTCTTAAAATGATTTAAAGCAATAAAATTCCATTTAATTCAGTTGGTTTGCTCCAACGATCCGTCTCGATCCAACGCCGGTCCGAACCTGCGTCTCCAGCTGTATCGTGCGCCCAAACAAACAGCTGAGGGCGTGACGTCATCAAGCTCGGGAGCCGTACCTGAGGTCAGATTTGAAAATACTTGAATGTTTCATATACAGTCTTCCTTCTTGGTAGCGTCTGTCAGGGAAGCTGTCGTCGCGCTATAGCTTGCACGCATCGCTTGTGTTCGATAGTAGACACCGGAACAGCTGCGTTTTACATGAATCACGGGCAATTGCGTCGACAACATTTTGTAAAGCAGAGTGCCAAGTCGGCCCATCACGAATCATTACGATAAATAAATAAAACGAAAATCCTGACTTCAGCTAAACGTTACAAAAATGCGCATTGTTCCAGGTGTTCCATTGGTGGAAGGGTATTGGTCGTGTCAAGTACCCCGGTTCGCTTTTTGTCACCGTCAAATCGATGAAACCACCCAGAAATCTGCCACGTAAGAAATTATCTTAATTTTGTTTTGGATTGCAATTGCATTATGTTCTGTACTATCATGGCCATCTTACAAATCCTTATCTGCGTGATCAATACAAAAATCAAACACAAGAACCAATAGAGTCCGGGAGCAAATATTGCAGCTTCGCACCGTTCCCTGGTGGCGATGCAACCAGAATCGGCCGTCATTGGTGAGGGACAATTATCGATAGGCGAAGACGACGGAGGTGATCAAGGGGTGGATGATGTGGCGCTGTGAGTTGCATTGTTTCATATTGACTGGTCTTTTTGCAGCCGTCTTCTCTTCTCTTTGATGCTATGAGTGAGCGAGCGTTCTGCTAAGTAAACCCCATGATTCAGACCTCAAGAACCGGACCCAATCTGGAGCCGTCTGCCCGGTCAGCCATGCAAAGTGCCGAATGTTCTCAAAACACAGGCGGCCATCGGACGAAACACGTGTTTTCGAGTGAAATTCTCACCTGACGGCCGGTTGGGCA
This sequence comes from Rhynchonema sp. JSB1_4, assembly GCA_030248065.1. Lineage (NCBI taxonomy): Eukaryota > Metazoa > Nematoda > Chromadorea > Monhysterida > Xyalidae > Rhynchonema > Rhynchonema sp. JSB1_4. The sequence goes on from JASAMV010005385.1 coordinate 1,624, forward strand.
TAAAAACGAAATGCGGACTCTGATTGGTTTTTGCAAAAATCCAAATTCACATACACCCCAATGTTTCAGATGGCTTGCCTGCGCTGTCAAGGCGACTCAAAAGCACACTTGCCCCGTGTTGCTGTACGAGGTAATTGATTGGTTGACCGACTGCTGACTGCCAAAACACAACAGTGTGTATAGTGCAGCATGTTTGTTGTTGCCCGTTTCGACATGTTTCCACAGACGGGAGGTGTGCAAGGTCATCATCAGTGTTAATGCACCAGATGGCCACATGTGACACCAAAAACATACTATCCGCCCAGGTTCCCACATTCTACCACCGTCACACACTGCACGGTCATACACAGCTGTGCCACGATCTTGATTGGTTCGTTCAAATGTCGGACAGCCAATCGCCGATGTTGATCACGTCGAGTGCTGATTGGACGGCCAGACTGTGGAATGTAAGATTAGGACGTTGCGTTCAGGTATGATGTTTCATGTTCTATCCATATTGTGATGACAAAGTTCTCGCACTCCACCCTCGATCGTGACATGATCGGCAGGGGTCCTAGTCGTTTTATCTAAACCCACCCATCCAGGTGCTGTCCCACCCGTGCATCGTCTACTGCTCGACGATGATCCCAAATCGCGATGATTTGTGTGTGACTGGGGCCATTGACGGACAATTGAGACTTTGGCAGTTCACTGGCGGTGTTGAGGCTCAGGTATGAATACCTACCTGGCTGTTTGTATGTATTCTCTTTCGAGCAAAACGAAATTGATAAGACAAAGCAGCGATTGCCAAAGAGTTGGTGATGGAGATTTTGTATTTTTTCGAATGTGTAGGCAGACAAAAAAGGTATCTACAACTTGGTGATCGTTGTCAGAGCGATCGATTCAGTCCCGGTCAACTGGACTTTTAGAATGATTCATTCGACTTTCAAAGCCGATGTGTAGGTCGTGATAGTTAAGCTGACCAAGACTGGACCAATCGCAATCACTTTTCAATCCAAATCGGTTATCCACGCCTCTCCTTCAAGTTAGATACGCGGCCGAGGTTCGGGAGAGCATGGCTCTTTTTGCCATTTCCCGTTCATCTTTCATTCGTGTTTAGTAGCTGAAGTTCCGCAGTCAATCAATCTATTGTGATCATCGCCCATTCACAGCTGCTGCAATCCATTCGCGCGCATCAGGGCACGGTGAATACGATGGAGTTGTCGTTCGACAAATCGCGGCTGTTCACTGCAGACAGTCAAGGATTGATCAAAGTATGGGCGCCCGGAGCGGCTGCTGGTTGGTGAATGTCACACAGTCTACCCTCTTTATAGTGACTGGATCGGGGGGGATGGGAAGAGACATTTTTGATCAAAATAGTATCGATAAATCGTTTTGCTCCTTGAGCAAAGAAACAGAACATAATCAATCGTTCAATTTAATCTCAGCGCGTCACATCGGCAGTCACGTTGGCGTAGAGTTGAGCGATGACGAATCAGCTGATGTTTCAAAACAGACCAACAGTGGCGACAGTCAATTGCGATTCGTGCGCGACGTTAAGATTGATGAGATGCAGGTAAAGTGAATTGATCTGATGAAGAAGCTGTGATAATTCAGTCAATCAATCGACTAACTGGTTGTCATTGCCATTTGAGTTTTTTCATTAAACGAATCCACAATAAACCAATCAATTAATTCGATTCAATTCCAGCGCGTGCCAATCAATTGCGTTCACCCGCTCAACGACCACCGATCGCTGTTCGCTCACTGTCGTGACGGGCTGATTCGGTTGATCGATTTGCGAACGTAATAAGTTCGCATTGATTTTAGAGCAAAATATTTTAGTCAAAAAGTATATATTTGCTTTTCGATCTGCAGTGGCCTTGTGCAACGTCGTTTCACCGTGCACGATGGTGATCACCTTGACTTGCACGGTTGTGTGTCACCGTGCGGTCGACTGTTGTTGAACGGCAATGAACGCGGTCAACTGCTGATTTGGCATGTCGAGGACGGTTAGTTGGGGTGGGATAATGATGTGTTCCTTTCGTTTCACGGGATCGACTTTTACACGAGTCGAAATTAGTGATCGCAAAATAGATTCCAAACAAAAATTGTCAACATTGCCAAATTGCGGTTATTCTTTTGCTTTAAAATTTAGTATGTACATTGATACGTCCACCACCTATTCGATGGGCATGATACCCAGCATTGTTCGACTGATAATATAATCATGAAATAATCAGATATTCAACCAGAATCCTTGCCTGATTTGAGAATCCAAACCGCTGGCCACAATCACTCAACCGACAATGGTGACCGGTGCAGCAGCGATTTGCGTGGATTTCCATCCATTTGAACACATGATTGTGATTGGGCATTGGATGGACACACAGCCAATCAGCGTGCACGTGCACGATGCTGAGCGTGAGTTTTTTGGCTGGGTGCCGTATTGATTTTACGCAAATTTGGTGATTAGCATGGCTCGGCCTTGGATACAGTCTTGTGGCCAAACACTGGACAGTTTGGTTCCCATTCCCGGCTTGTATTGCATATTTCGTCTGGTTTATCGGCAGCTAGGTATGGTAAAGTGAATATTCTTCATACAGAACACATTCCGCTGTCCCGATCAAGCCACTAGAAGTAAACCGTGTAAAATTGTGCATTTGTGTGAATCCTCAGTCTCCAACATCTTAGCCAGGTACTTGAAATTTCCGTTTCAGGCCCCGAAATCACAACCCGTTCGATTGATGACGCCCAAAAATCAGCAGATGCCAAAGCCGACGACGATTACAAGACGTTCTCAGTGGAGAAACTGTTAATGAAACATCAGTTGTTGATTAAGAGGGACTCGATTGAGGTACATTTCAATGTTCATGTTCGTACAGTCACAGCCCTTTATAACGATTGACTGCTGATGCTGAACTGAACAGCACATTCGTCACCAGCTGCTTTTGTGGACGACTTCTTTTTATGGTGCACGGAAATGCGGGGTGCCCATGAGTGGCACACTACAAAGCTTGTAATCCGGCATTGGCAATATCTTATTTTTTTACAAACTCTTAGAAAGGAGCTGCAATCAAACGTCAAAACTCCAAAACAGAAAATGGTCATGAAACGACGACAACGTCAAGAACCTGGCGGGCCAACTAGCGTGTCAGAAACTGACGCACCAAAACGAACGCAACAATCGGTGACGCATGGAAAGTCAAGCACCAGCAGCCTGTTGACAGTGCCGACAGCAAAACGAAGGCTCAGTCTCAAGCAATTGAGTGTGAGTCAATAAATGTGTTATATAGCAGTGGTGCTGGCACTCCCTTTGTGATGTCTCACAAACACTAGGTCCCATTAGAAACTTTTAATGTCAATATTCGAGTGGTCAAATGCCACCTGAGCTCCGTTGCATAAAGCGGTGTTGTGGTTCGCCTTCAGACTCATGGTCTATGATGCCTGTTGCTGGAAGAAACCAGTTTGCACAGGCACTTAGTTACGTGATGGCAACCGTACTGCATACAAGTCGGCAAGTCCAACCGGAGATTAGAATTCACATAAACGGAATCCAACTCTGGATTTCTCTTTCGTTACGACTTTTGGCTCAGGCTGTACCTGTACCTGTCATTTCTGCATGTCCGCGCCTAAAGGTCTGAAACGAGGCCTCAACACAATTGAGATGCGGCAGTTTCGCGTCAGTAGGATTCCAGTCATGTGAATTCTATCTCTGTGTGGCAAACTCGCCAACAACACTTGCATTAAATTAAATTGCACTTAAATTTTGCAAAATCAGCAAAAAAATTTGCAGCAAGAGAATTCAATTCTGGTGGAGGACGATTCGAGCCAAGCACCGAGTAGTGGTAGTGAGCAACTGCTAGCGATCGCCGATCACGCATATGAAAGTGAAGATCCGGAAGAACTGTCGTTTGGCAAAGGTGCCAAAATTCAAATAATTTCGCGCGACGACGCTGATTGGTGGGTGGGACGACTGAATGACGTCACTGGATACCTTCCAGCCAATTATGTTACGCTGCAACGCTGACTTGCCATCGTCATGCTTTCGTTATCTCCTAAATTGCTTTTTGTCTAAACAGTCTTGTGATACCACTTTGTTGGTCGGAAATATTGAGTGGTTGGTGTAAAACCCCCACCTTGGGGGTGCCACAAACATCTGACAGTAATGATCTGGGGTACAAATGTTTGAAGTGCGCAATGTTCTCTTTGAGGTTGTGGTCGGTTTGATGCATGATTGTTGTGAGAATTTGTGACACGCGTTATCACATAAACAGCAATTTACTTGCAAAATTTCACCAGCTTCAAGCGGGCTTCTTCAGGCAATACAACTTCAAGTTTCAAAGAGAAAGGCAATGAAATTTCAAGTTGTCTTTCTCTTTTTTCAGTGTTTGTTGTATTACCTGAAGAAGCCCGCTTGAAGCTGGCCAAACGTTGCAAGTAAATTGCTGTTTATGTGGTAACGCGTGTCACAACTCTCACAACAGTCATGATCTGGGGTAGTGATTGTGATTGGCAGGGTTGAAAAAAAAATTTTTTATTAACGAGCTTTTTTTTTTAAAAAAAAAAATTTTTTTTTGATTTTTTTTTTGACGAAAATTTTTTTTTATTAGAAAAAGTGTTGCAAACGACTTTTCAGGATAAATGAAATCGATGCAACATATTTTTCAAAAATTGAAAAATTTTCGCCTGAGACCCAACTTGTGTGGTGACACCCGGTAGCATTGTGCAGATTCTATGGAATCCTACCAGTCTGAGGTTGATGTTCACTAACGATGTATTCTAATGTATGGTAGCATGCCGTACAATGTATTTTAATGCATCTAATGCCGTATATCTGATATACGAGCATCAAAATATCGATTACAGCCCAAATCTTGCGCGTCAGATCGACTTTGCGCGCCCGGTTTTGCACCAGACCTATGTATATACATGTGTAGTAGCATGCAGTGGTACATTATCGGTGCCACATCACTATAAAAGACCATCCCCGCGCATCCCTGTACGGATTTGGGGACAATACAGGGCGCCGCAGGCGCGATTTTGGAAAAATTGTCCCGTCCACAGAAAAAAAGTGGCAATTTTTTGCCTCGAAAAAGGCCATTTTTGGAGATTTCAGCCCATTTTGGGCAACTTTTTTTATTAAAAAAAAAGCAAAATCTGAGTTTCAAAAAAAAAATTTTTTTTTTAAAAAAAAATTTTTTAATTAACCACTTTTTTTTTGAAACAACCCTGGTGATTGGTGTAACGCGTTTGCGGGTCAACCTGGCTATGCTTCAACACTATAAACATGCTGACACGCAAACGCGCACGCATTGTGAAGCCCAGACATTATGACACCCGTTTGTGGTGCTAGTCTGAGCCCGTAGTTGGCCTGTTGTGCACAGCTTCACATCGCTTACTTTTTAAGATTTATTAAAACCATGTGTGACCGCAGCTGACAAACACAAAGTTGTCGTTCGTGGAAATTAAACGACAATTTGAACAGCCAAATGGTGTTTCACAACAATAGTGTTTGCATAGCATACGATGTTGGTTGGTGTCAAGCACCGCAGTCTGCACAACAGTTTCAACCATCCCCACATATGTAACAAGAACGTTGTGCAATTGCGGTTTTTTCAGAAAACTAATTTGGGCTAATGTCACAATAAAGTGCAAACATCGCACGCAAACAAGGCACGATTACATTGTGAGCGGGCGATAAAAGAAATGGTATAAAAACTCGTATGAATTCAATAATATGTGATAATCGAAAAATCCTTCCAGCTGTTGGCAATTTTCTCACTTTTCGCCAAAACGAAATCAAGCAATGTTCACGACCGTTATCGTGCTCGTTATTTTGGTGGCCATGATTGGTCACCAGAGTTTGGCAATAAAATGCAACCGGTGTGTGAACACATACACGCCTGACGATTTGCCGTACAAACATTATTGTGGCAACCCAGTCAATCAAGATGTGATCGATTGTCAAAATAAAGATGACGTTTGTGCAACGGTACATTTTTGAGATCAACTCCGATAAGGAAGTGTTCACATGCATTGAGGTCCGAAGTCAAACCAGTTTGCAGGTGTTTTATGCTCTGTAGGTGCATTTGCACTAACGATTGCCTACATGCCTACCGGAAGCTCGTAAAGTACTATGGCCCTTGACATCAATATTAAATAAGTTATTTTTATTTGTTCACAGTTTTTCGGTCTCGATGGCGAGATAAGCAACATGGTCTGCATCGACAAGCTGTCGTTGTCTCTGTATTTACCACGTGAAGAAATCAACTGTGGAGGGGCTGAAGGCACATGTTTCTCTCATCCGCTTGGTGGCAAAGTGTGCTGTTGTGATGGAGAAATGTGCAATCCGACGACAAATTTGGACCATCCGATTCCTGCTGTTGGTGTTGTTATGCGCATTCTTAAAATGGGACCCCATCAAGCTTGATAAGTGATCAACATCGGTGTCCGGTCTCAATCATGGTGACGTCTTGCACACACACAGGATATTTCCATATTTGCTGATGATGCGGATGATGCTAATTTTGACCATAGCTTAATTTTTCTGGCACAGTCCATCCATATCGTCACGTGTTAATCACGAATTGTCCCGGATATAAAAATATGTAGGTCATGTGACAAAGGCAGGTCAGATTTGAACTAAGACGACATCTATTCGATTTAACCGACCAAAAGCTGCGCACAGAAGAAATATATGAACATTCATTCATACACGATTGCAGCCACCAGCAGTCTCAGTCAAACGTGCCAGCAAAGCGACCAAATGCCACAGCTGCCATCCACCGGAACCTGTTCAAGACGCCCTGGGCGAATGGAACTTCCATGATGATCATTGCTCCAATCCGAGGAATCACGATATTCAGCATTGCTCGAAGGACGCGGATATGTGTCACACCGTTAGTTCCCCCATCACTCTCAACGCTGGCTTTGTTAGAAACGAGGACTGGCGAAAATCACGGCTCGTCTATTCTGATGTCGTAGACGCAAGTATAGAAGCATCGCTCCAAAAGCGTTGTTGTGGACGCAACCTGAACGCAGTGACCATCGTACCAGCTGGATGCATTTGTTGCGCTCATCTGGGGTCACCCTATAATGTCCTCGATGGCACACTTTGCGTATTAGCAATGTACGTTGTTGGACAGGAGGAGTCTCCAGCCTGCAGCGTTTGCGAGCGCTCCTGCCGACTTTCGCCCACGGCGCCAATTGAATTCATATGCCTGAACTTGGCACAGCGAACGACTGTTTCAGGAATATGTCAACGGCAAAGTCGCATACATGGGCTGTTTGTCGAAACGCGGCTATGACGCGTTGTTGGACTCAACCGAAGCAACGTGTGATGGAATGGGTCAATGTTTTTTTCCGCCACCTCATCTGATGGGAGGTGATCACTGGACGATTTTCTGCTGTTGTGCAAGTGATCTATGCAATCCGAATAACAACCAAGAGGACGTAAAAATCAGTAACGACATCAATGACTTTTAATCTTTTCAAAAATAAAATTTTGGACTAATAATGTTTGTTGACGCTTCCAGATACGATTTATGATGATTTGTCGGACATATTTTATGGTTGACATCATTTACGCAATTAATGTTATTCATGCTGGCTGGGAGTGGAAGACAAAATCATTTCTTTGATTGAGTTTTGTGTAAAAATATGAAGCATAATATAATATATTATATAATAGCATAATATAATAAAATATAAATCTATTGATGCCGGTGACCTGGTACACATGTACACCCACCACTTGTGTGCAAAATCATTTTCGAAAGTAATCAAAACGCGCATTGCTGAAGTTGGTTGTATGCTGACAAGCAAATTGCTATAATGACTTACCCAAGTTGCCACAGTGACCTAAAAGGGATCAGTGACGTCCACAACCTGTTGTTCTCAACCGTGTTGGCACAAAATAAAGACTGGAAAAGAAAAAAACAGGAGCCGCCTATCGTAAACGGAGTGCTCTTAGCAGTGCCGCAATACCTGGTGATGCGGCTGCTGACGCGAAAAGGCATGAGACCGGTTTTTTGGTTTATCGCAATGATTGTCAGTCTTAGGTATATCTTGTTCAGTCTTCCTGACAATAATGACGTTTCGTGTACTTTTGTTTTTGGAGGAATGAAAAAGTGTGAAAATGATGAGCGTTCAAAGCTGCTGGTGACACCACACATAGATGAAGACGAAACAAACGTGTTGCACCAGAAACTCGATCAACATTCAGAATCGCGCCGTAAATGGACCTTGTCGTACTTTGGGGACCGCGCAGAGTATCGACAAGTACACTTTGGCCACATACTGCTGCAGCTGATGATGACGCACGAGGTTTCTGACCAAGTGAACCGAAATCTGCTAAGAACACGAGCCGGCTGATTTCTTACATGCTTTCTTTCTTTTTTAGCTGATGTCGTTCCAAAAAAAATGGAAGTCGGCCAAGACGTAGGGCCGGTCAAGACGTAAGGTTCGGCGACACGTAGGGTTGGACAAGACGTAGGGTACAAGCGGCAAGACGTAGGGTTCACTGGACAACACGTAGGGTTCACTGGTCAAGACGTAGGGTTCATGAAATGTAAAAAGTTTGAAAAGTGGTTGGAATCTGCCATGCATGGAGATGTATTACCGTGGTTCAGTGCATGGCATGCACCCACACTGTTTCAAGTCATATTGAGCATTGGATATGCACGATTGGACCGTTTTATCCGAAACATCACAAGTTGTCAAAAATATGACATATACCACTTACAAGGTAAATGTTCAATTAGCAAGCACGCAAGCTGAAATGAAGCTGGCACGAGCGTACCTTCACCGACTTCAACCATTCAGGTACCAAACAATTCCGGCTGCGATGCTGAACACATTGGTTGTACTCATTTTATGGTTGCTTAAAGTTTCGTTAGTCAAATGAGCGGTATACGCCCATGTGCACCTGCCATGGTACATACATACATATACATACGTCAGCTGCGCGCATGTGCACCTGCCCTGGCACATACGTACATACATATATGTTGTGACCTTGTTCTGTTACTGGTACTTTATATTCGCACATGCACACTTTATCTGATAATATAAATGGTCTTACAGCAACAAATAACATGTATTGTACCGTATCATGTAAAGCGAAACCACTCAGAAAATACACAAACCCCCATGATGTGCCCATAGGCGTGCCCGTGCGAACGTTCATATCAAGCACAAATGAATAAATGACATCAGACAGATGGCATAAAGCCAGAAAAACAAGAAATTTGAAAATTCAAGTGGACAGGACAAAAGTAAAGGTGACAGAGACCCCAAAATAGGCGTAAAAGTATGTAATATGTTTACTATGTACATATTCAGGATGCAACAAAATTAGACAAAATGTGCGGCTCCACAACAAAAAAATCAGAAACTATGAGCTGTATCATCAAATGCAGGAACAACGCGAGCAAAGCAATCTGACCAAAATAAAATAATAATCCATTTCACAAGTCTAAATACAAAGCCTCATTGGGATGCGCAATTGGGGAGCGCAATGTGTCAATTGAAGAGAGCGACGGCGAACCATGTGAATGCATAAATCTGGGATCGCGAATCAAAACATCATTCTGTTCGTACATGTAATGCACCGGTTGAAAAAACGGGGAGAATAAAGCAGCGTGTTCTGCAGTGATATACAAACCGGTAGATTTCCCTCGCATCAACTTCTCATCCTCGTTTTGTCGCGTGATGCAGCAGTGCTCAGCTGGCGGTGTGCCCTCTGGATCGCTGTCAACAAATCGGCCATTGGGCACCGATGTACGTACAATCTTCATGTGTTTTAAGGGCCGCTTCTGCCGACGAGCTTTCTGAAATGCACAGTAGGATGATAACAACTGCAAGCTTCATCATCATATATCAAAAAAAGCCTTTACCTCATATTCCTTGTAACAGCCGTTGCATCGAAGTCGGGTGGTTTCTGTCTTCTCGTAGTACTCTGCTCCTCCAAATTCGAATTTGACACCCGGATAACGGCATGAGTGGAACGGATAGAGTGTTTTCGCCTTTCTTTGATTCAAATGCCGATCAGTTTCAACCGGTGCTGGACCGAAGTCCGATTCGGGATCGAAGCATCGCTTGGCGCGCCTCATTGCTGCCAAAAATACAACAAAGCAAAGGAAACTGTGCACACGCGCACACGCAACTGAATATGATTCTGAACAATACACAGCACACAGTTTGAAGGTGCCGCCGTATAATGTTGCACAACCACCAGCTGTGGTTTGGTTTCACTGCGGCGCTCTTTCATTGTCTGGTGCACCTATGCCAGCGTGCATCTGACGTATATACTGTATGTATACACAGATTGGTAGAGTGTGGGTGCATGTCGACATGTGATAATAGACCAAGGTCACAAACACATACCGAAATACAGTATATGTATGTATGTATGTATGTACTATGGCAGGTGCACATGCGCGCAGCTGACGTATGTATATGTATGTATGTACCATGGCAGGTGCACATGGGCGTATACCGCTCATTTGACCAACGAAACTTTAAGCAACCATAAAATGAGTACAACCAATGTGTTCAGCATCGCAGCCGGAATTGTTTGGTACCTGAATGGTTGAAGTCGGTGAAGGTACGCTCGTGCCAGCTTCATTTCAGCTTGCGTGCTTGCTAATTGAACATTTACCTTGTAATATATGTCATATTTTTGACAATTGTGATGTTTCGGATAAAACGGTCCAATCGTGCATACCCAATGATCAATATGACTTGAAACAGAGTGGGTGCATGCCATGCACTGAACCACGGTAATACATTTCCATGCATGGCAGATTCCTACCACTTTTCAAACTTTTTACATTTCATGAACCCTACGTCTTGACCAGTGAACCCTACGTCTTGACCAGTGAACCCTACGTCTTGCCGCTTGAACCCTACGTCTTGTCCAACCCTACGTGTCGCCGAACCTTACGTCTTGACCGGCCCTACGTCTTGGCCAGGTACCAAAAAAATCAACTGACTAATTTGATTGATTGAGGGTTATGGGATGTTGAGCTGAACTATACATAGGTAAATTTGCACTCTTCCACGGCATTTTGCGCATTGAGACCTCGGCTCCCATGTTTATCTTCGCATAAAAGGCTGTAATCTGAGATCCAATTGCCAGGCGCCACACCTGTCACAAGCATTAGGTAATTACCAGTTACATAGCTGACATGATACAACAACCTTTCGATCAAAATAATAAGAATAGGCAAACTTCGTACAAATTAGGTCCCATGAGGTTATCTACTGCAGTGGTAACATAAAGCGCTTATGAGATATCACTGCAGGACCGTGCAGGAACCATTTATCGCGAGTTTCTGCCTCAGGTTGTCCTCCGGATACCGTCATGAACCCGGAACAAGCTGGCGACATCTTCTACTACGTTGTCAGTTGCACAATTTGGCCCATTTACGTTCTATTTCTCGTTATACTTTGGAAACGTCGCAAGCACGAATTAAAGACGTTCTATTTCAAATTGTTGTTTTCGCTCGGTGTCAGCGACTTAATTTACACGACCGTTTGGTGGCTGCTATGGCGTGTACTCATATTTGTGGGCGATAACGAACCATTTCGATTTCTGGTTGTCCACGACCGAGTATGGCTCGGAACTCTGTTGTTTCTGGCAATGGGAGCAGGCAAATTTGCTTCGTAGGATTTGAAATTTTACTTTGGATATTCTTATTAGCTGACAACACTGTATTCTGCAGTGCACTCGAGCGCGGCTCATCTGGCAGCCATCGCGCTCAATCGATATACGGCTGTGGGCATTGTGATTAAACACAATTTGGTGAGTGCATTCGCAGATCTGAGTTCTGAGCTTTTATTCGCAAATGCAAGACAATTGCGAAAATAATCATGTACAAAAGAGTGAGAAATAACACACAGTCTTTGCTTTTCTGTTGGGCTTTTATTCGCTATGGTGCACAAGCAACTCGTTTATGGTGTACTTGTAGCAATCAAAATGGGGTTGTTGCGACACCGCCGCAGTATGGCAGCAGGCACATGTGTGATCGGATGAACACGAAAAGTGTTGATTAAACAGGGGCGGAAAGTCACGTTTCGGCATTCCGCATTCCGGGTTTTCAGAAATTTACTTGCGCTAACTCCACTTTCGGCGTTGATATCATCTCGAAAGAAATAGAAGATCTTGATTTTGGAGTAATATGAATATACAATAGTTGATCGTATTGTACCAGTCATGGGACTATGCTATGCTACGACTATGCTTTCAGTTCTGGTCCAAATACGGCACAAGAATTCTACGGCTCTGCTGGGTACTACCGTGTCTCGTGTACGCACCGTACATACTAGCCGACGTAAGCGTTGACTACCCGGGCCGACAGTATCCCGACTACGACTACGGGCCGAACTCCACACAAAAATACTGGAACACGACGTCGCTGAAGTTCCACAAACACTGGCAACTGAATGCCCTGCTCGTTTCCTCAGCACTCATCAGCACCGGTCTCACGTTGACAATCTGTGTGCTGTACTGCATGCTCGCTGTGAAATGGATGAAAAAACATACGGTTGAGTTTAGAGCATAGCGGTCACAAATTTCGACTAGGACAGATTAATGCTGATCCATGATAAAATTAAAAGCCTTTCTACTTAGTGGCATCAGCAAATAATGGACCGACCTTAGGTGGAATGATACTTGGTCGCGCGAAAAATTTTGATCCCAGCGGACAGGCGTGCATTTAGCCCGCATCGACCTAGTTGTACTGGGCGCGACCAACCATGCATGTACATGGAGTGCGTGCGGGCATTCGGTGTGGGCAGCTGCGGGCAAAATATGTGGTCGAGACGTGTAGTTGCAAAATTGCGACGTTTTGCTGTCCGTCACCATCAGAACTATGCGTAAATTTCGTGTCGTTGTAATCCCGGAGTCAGACGCAAGATACAGTACATATGTATTGGTCGCACAATGACTTTATAAGAAGGCAAATCCAACGAAAGAGGGAAAGAGGGGCAAACCGACGACACAAAGAAAAAAGAGAACAACGGACGAAAAAAAAAAAAAAAAAAAAAAAAAAGAAAAATACAAGCAACAATTGAAACAAAACGGAGCATGTTAACCGGCCTGGGTAGAGCGTTAAAATGGTCATTGCTGCCTGCATGTCCGCACCGACAACGTACATATCCATCTTTATGCAGCAAGCCGGCACTATTGCGACAACGACGCAAGCGTGGATGGACGATACCGCTGATGAGACACCGCCGCAACAGCAACAACATGAGACGTCTATTGCGACACGTGCCACCGTCATCGGTGTGTTGTTGGCGGTACCGTTGTTGCTGGGCGCATTTTGGACTCTCGTACATGCCGTGTTCCGTGATTCCGATAATCCGTTGGGGAAAAAGGAATTGTTTCTGCCTGTACTTAACGGTCTGCAGGTGATATGGATCTATCAGAACCCACTGGTCACCACGTTATTCTCGAGCGAGATGCGCAAAGCCATTCGCTCGTTTTTGAGATTGCCATCTGGACAGAATTGAGCTATTTTTTCGTTCCAATTATAATAATTCGATGTAAAAACAAATGCTGTATGTATTGTTAGATTCCTCTTTTTCTCATCATGCTTTTATGCGCTTCATTCCGATAACTGTCAATTTGTTAGATAATGCTTTGTCAACTGTTATAGTTTCATGTTGCTCTGCTTCTTTTTGCGAGTTTCCCGATTATGCATTTAACTATACGCATGTACTCTATGTCGTTTCTTAGGTTTAGACTGTACAGTATATCTACAACATTTGTATTTGTCAAGTGTGACTCACCATGTGGTTAGTCAAGTCGTATTTTTTGCCATTATTTATATGTTTTCATGGTACGGCATGATTGTCTCGTCTTGTTTCAGTATTGTAATTTTCACAGTCCAAATAATTTTCTGGCATTCTCAGCAACGCCATTCCATCATCATCAGCAAGACAGGCGATGTGATCGAACCAGACGACGAAGCAGCAAGGTTTGTTTTTTTTTTTTGAATATCATTTACCTGATTAAAAAACTACTGTCAAGCTTAAAAAAGTTAAAATTCTTTTGAATTTCAGTCCATCCCCGCCCAACGACACTCAACGAGAACAGATGAAAGAAGCGCTGATCGTCAGTTTGGTTGCGGCCGAGAAGAAACGATTGGACGAATCAGGATCAGCGAATCAGGAAATGATCCAAGGTCAAAGGTGTACATGCGTCCGCTCATTTCGTAATGATACTGTATACTGTAGATACACCTGACGGTTTGCCCATTACACGTCAGCAGTATTTTCAGATCTACGCGCCTCGAACCATCAGTAGAGCTGACGTGTCGCACGAAATTCGCGAAACGCCGGTGATTCCGAAAAGTCAACGTCAACCGGGCTCGTACGCGCTGCCATGCAACAAAATTGTTGGTCGCGTATTTTTTAATCTTTTTCATTATTTGTGATTTAATTGTTGAAAAATGTTATATTCAGTTCTCATACAGTGACCCCTATGTGTACGTATGTATGTCACACTTAGAATATCATACCGAAAATGTTCGGTCCCGATCATGTCACTATAAAGCGAGTTAACAGCTTTCGTAGTGCTAAAATATTCCACAACTTTCTCAGCCACACGCCAAATCGCTGTCGAAAGTTGCCATCAAGCTCAATTCAGTCGAGCACGAAAAGCAACTTGACGAATATGACACCATCGGGTTACAAAACGGATTAGGATAGAAAGTACTGTAAGAATGGGACGTGATACAAAAATTTTGCTTGTTTTTTATGGCATGGTGTGAGTGAATGATGTCATCATCGTAAGATACATACTGTAGCACCCGGTTGTGTATAAAAGTGTGGACTTTTATTATTCGTTGATATTGATGTGCCTATACGTATTTAGCTGGTTGTTTTGTTTATGACAAAATATTGCAACACTCTCTTCCCCTTTTCTCAGGCCTGGTCTTGAAACCGGACTAGCTTTTCCCAATATGCCAAAACAACCACAATAGAAACTACAAAAACCAAAGCCAAACCATTCCATACTGACCAAACCAAAGCGGAAATTCGAATCCATAGACCCCCGCACTGCAGCATTTCCAGACACATTC
>JASAMV010005389.1:0-10721 GCA_030248065.1 Rhynchonema sp. JSB1_4
ATTGCACAAACGTTATCAGCCCGCCAATTCCTTCTTCTACAAAAGGCGGTTGACGCAAATGAAGCTCGTTATTTGGTTTTCTGCTCTCGGTTTTTATTCTAAATTAAAACGTTTACCTCATGTTTTTGTTGTTTTCTGAGTTTTCTCGCTAGATTCTTGTTTGTTCTCAAAATAAATGATCTAAATTGTTGTGTGGAAAACGAGGGTTTTTCGTGCGCTCACGCATGCGCTTGGGTTTTGACGCATGAAAAGTGGGACACCGCAGACACCAGGGATGATCCGTCCGGACCTTTATCTGCGAACAGACTTGTTTAATATTTGTGTTGATTTTATTATACCAGTAAATTGAAATATGCACGAGATGAACCACAGATGTCACTGACCAACAGACGTGCAATCAGTACTTTAAAGTTGGCTCGTTTTTGAGCAGACTGGCGGTGCGTCAGGCCATCGCCAGTGGGATGATGGTATTCGTGTTGTCATGTCAATGCTCAGACTCTGCGACCACACGCGGAAGTGATGGCTTTTCTGACGTCATAACTTTTCTTGTATATCAATTTCTTTGTTAATCTGAGTCATTCACGAAGACGTTTCATGCGAAACTGTGTATTACAGAACGCTTGGCGCCTCGATACCTATTCACATGAATGAATTAGCAGTTGTCTGCTTGGTCAGTGGAAAAGCATGCATTTGCACAAGTTTGACATTCAAGGGATATGATACACTACTGTAAATGGTCAGTGATACTATGCCGGCCGGTACGGATGCACGCATGGTTATTGAATACTGTACATTGAAGGCGCCAATAGGCCCTTCCACTCGCCTTGGTCCCGCCACTGATGGGCCTGGAACGATATATTGGAAAAAATTGATTCCAGTCCAGGGGGGTCGGGGAATCCGGCTTAAAGGGCTCGGGACACAACCGAAGGAAAGGCAGCAGAGCGCAGTGTTATACATTGTTGGAAAGCACTGTGACAGCGTATGTCACGCACAAATGTTAAGCTCCCTAGAGGTTCGCTATCTCTTGGTAGAGCGACTTTTCGTTCCAGAAAAAGTGAATTTTTTCACAACTTGAAACGACCGGTGCAGAAACCCTAAATGAGTTGAAAGTCAAGTAACACGTGGATAGGATTACAACAGCTTCTGGATAACTTATCATGAAAACTTCAGTCGCTCAAAGCATTGCTTCAGTCGGTGAGGGTGCGAAATGTTCCAAAAATCGGCCACATTTTTCGAAAACACAAGTTTGTCTCTAAATTTTGAGGCCGCGCTTTGTGTTGCAGAAATGAAAATGCAATAGAAAAATAGAGCATTTTCGAAAGTACCAGAAAATAAGGTTTTTAAATTTGGAAACACTTAGATAGCGGCGTGACAGGCCGAAAAAGACCTAAAAATTGCCCCTAAACTGCATAGTTGCATTCATTGACGGAAATGTGATGTAAATAAGCCACGTATTGCATTGCATTGGAAACGAGAAAGTCAGATAAACGCACAGTCCAACCATCTAGACAAGTTTCAAAACTTCAAAATAAATGGACCGGCTGCTCCAGCCATGCCAACCTGAATAACATATTTGGCTAT
Organism: Rhynchonema sp. JSB1_4; assembly: GCA_030248065.1. Lineage (NCBI taxonomy): Eukaryota > Metazoa > Nematoda > Chromadorea > Monhysterida > Xyalidae > Rhynchonema > Rhynchonema sp. JSB1_4. The sequence continues at coordinate 1,582 of JASAMV010005389.1, forward strand.
AATTCGTTACTGTTAACAACTATTGCACATTTGACTGCACTAACCGATGTAGCTTTAAAGTAGCTATCGAACGATATATAACATGCCCATACTATCTCTTACTATGTACAAGCAACGGTCAAAATTCCGAAATCGCACACGGTGACGTGACAGTTCATTCCAAAATCGTCAAAAAAGCAATTTTTTAGCCTCTGCCCTTAAGCGTAAGAATTTATTGGGGCTTGTTATATATCGTTCGAAAGCTACTCCCGAGACACATCGTTTGGTGCTGTCACATTCACAATAGCTGTTAACAGTAAGCATTTATAGCTGAATATCATATTCAGGTTAGTATGGCTGCCCCGAGAGATCTGTAGACCTAGAGGTTTTCGGACCGTGATAGGTTGTTAAACCAGACGTTTCTCTCAATTTTTTTGTTTCGAATCCGATACACTCTGTGGCCTTTATGTGTCACAATTCTGGCGATGAATGTAACCACTTAATTTAGCGTCAATTTAATGGATTTTTAGGCCTGTCACGGAGCTAGCCATGAGTTAAAAAATTTAAAAACCTTATTTTCTGGTACGTTCGACGATGCTCTATTTCCCATTGCATTCTTATTCCCACAGCGCCAAGCGTGACTTCAAAATTTAGGGACAAACTTGTGTTATCGAAAAATAAGGCCGATTTTCGGAACGTTTCGCACCCTCACCGTGTGAAGCAATGGTTTGAGCGACTGAAGTTGTGATGGTAAGTTATTCCGAAGCTGTTGTAATCCTATCCACGTGCTACTTGACCTTCAACTCGTTTGGGGTTTCTGCACCGGTCGTTCCAATTTGTGCAAAAATTCGGTTTTTTCTGGAACGTAAAGTCCCTCTACCAAGAGATAGCGAATCTCCAAGGAGCTTAAAATTTGTGCGTGACATAGGCTGTCGGAATGCTTTCCAACGGTATGTAACAATATGTCCTGCTGCCCTTCCTTCGGTTATGTCCCGAGCCCTTTAAGACAAAGGTGAAAAAGTTCTATTGGCGCCGGGAAACTCATGTGAATATGCTAAAAAACAAGTACCGGGGGTTTCGAAATTGCACTCAGTTTCTCGAATTGTGGCATTTCGGGACCAAAAGAAGAGTAGGGCCCAAGTTTTAGACTCAATTTTGAAGATCCCCACTTCTTCGACCCAAATGCCCGGGCCAACACCCATATAATTCCCATCACTAGCGGATCCAGGGGGCACAGGGGCCTAGGCCCCCTTGTTCAAACTGACCATTTAGGAGAAAAGAAGGAAAAAGGACCCCTAAATCGCAGGAGTTTCACTTTAACACACTTCAAAAGTAAAAAAGCACGCGTTTCGCGCGTCAGATACACCCATATCATTGAAATTTGGCTGTCGCGCGTGAAAAAAGTGAAAAAAATTTCGCGCGCCACGCGCACTTGCTCATGTACAATCATGGTATTTAACCTGAAATCGCCCAATTGTAAACAAGCACTGGATAAAAACGATTTTTGAAAAGTCAAACATGCACCAGATAAAACTGACCTTTGGGATCGGGCCCCCCTTGGCCGAAAGCTGGATCCGCCACAGATTCCCATGCTCCAACAATACCTGGTGCTTAAGTTTTACCTCATCTAAAGTTGATTAAAGTATTATATGTTCATAGTGTAGCTGCGGTATATTATGACCATCTAACCAAGGTAAAGTACGGGATAAATTCTTCTAATTTCTTATGGCTTGTTCTGAATCATGTGACCGTTTGCGTGCCTTTATAGTCTTTTTCTTCATCTTCAAGCGAGATCGCGTATTCACGTACATAACAGGTAATAAGTTAAGCGTCTTCACCATGAATCATAGCTCAACAGGCCTTTCCATGCTTATAATCTACCCATGTCTATCTTTTGTATCGGGTACAATGACATTGTCGTGTTTCACGTGCTCGGGAATGAAAAGAGAAGAAAAGATACCAACTAATAACCAGCCTGGTATACACACACGATCAGCAACGCATGCAGTCTTTCATGCGTTGCTCTGTACTGGACGTGTGTCACGTCCAAAAACAGCCACTAAATATCTTTGCTGCCTCAGGCTATCACAACACAAAGGTTTTCTTTGTCACCTGTCTGCTATGTACCTGACTGACAGTGACTCCATAAAGGACAAAGTTGAGCTACATACAGTACCAGCTGCAATTTTTGGCTGATTGAGGCCTGCGCCTGCAGCGCCTGCAGGCTCAAGAGCCTGCGCAGGCTCAGTACAAAAGATAGCAGCCTGCAGAGCCTGCAGGCTCGGCGCAGGCTTCGCAGGCCCAGTGTATAAGCGGTCGCAGGCGCAGGCTCATGAGCCTGCAGCGCCTGCAGGCTCGGCGGATGCACAGCTGTGCTTGCTTGTTTTTGTGACATTTAGTCATGTACCTTTTATTGACGGAGTGCGTATTATCTCGTATTTAGCCATTAGTATATGGATATTTGTTGCATGTTTTATTAGTACATGATTACCTTTATAGTTTTCTGCTGAAACTTGACAAAAAACGCGAAAAGGAACTTGTTTCTTATTAAACAGTGAATCTGGATAAAATGTGGCCTTATCGACAGTTTTATTGCTTATTCTTTCAACGCTTTGGTTATTTCAGCGTGAACGTTGTATAAATGCTTCAAACAACTGAGAAAAACTGACTTAAAATCATACCACAAAGCACAAAAAGTAGCTGTGCATCCGCCGAGCCTGCAAAGCCTGCAGGCGCTGCAGGCTCATGAGCCTGCGCCTGCGACCGCTTATACACTGGGCCTGCGAAGCCTGCGCCGAGCCTGCAGGCTCTGCAGGCTGCTATGTTTTGTATTGAGCCTGCGCAGGCTCGTGAGCCTGCAGGCGCTGCAGGCTCTGCAGGCGCAGGCCTCAATCAGCCAAAAATTGCAGCTGGTACTGTACGTAAACAAGTATTAGAATAGAATCTAAAGACCAACAAATGTCAGCTATACACAGCCCGTCTATTTATCATATATTATTATTTTAGATCAAGCCCCAACGTCCCGTCGGGCAGCAAAATGGCGTTTTCACATTTGTACGGTGCGCCCGGCTTCAATCGATCAACAACTACAGATCCAACATTAATTGTTGAAACCAACGTTTACAACATGATAAATACAACGACAATCGTGTCAACAGGTTGGCGATAGGATTTTAAATAGCATGGCAACCATTTTTAAAGTCAGAGTTGGTGCGAATGGGCGGTACTTTTGCCTCTATTGTGAAACATCAACCGCATGGGCACAGTGAGTTGTGGGCCCGCGATCGATGCTGATCTTGAACTTGATTCAGTGCAACTGGTGGCCGCGATCAGCCCAGATGACCAGCCCGCACGACGTAAGCGGCCAGAGATTCTATGCAAATCAACATTTTTCTTGTTGAAAGCTTCAAATTCTACAACAACAACATTCTACAGCATTTTGTATAATGGTGCACCAGAACATCGTCAGTAAGTGCTTCCCTACCCTTATTCCAGCTGCATCCGCCACCGCAACAATTGCTTCAACGGCCGGTGTACCGGTACCTCGTCATCTGACAAGTGACTACATTGAATTGAGCACCAACCTGTTCTGTATCGTGATCGGCATCCCAATCAACGTATTCACGCTGATCGCACTCGTCTATCGATACGTGATCACTCGATCGTCGATATCAATGCATCATGTTCATTTGAATATTGCCAATTTATTGGTGCGTGCGGAATGTTTTGCTTTATTTTGCGTTCGGTTTTTTTATTTGAGTAGTACCTACCGTGTTATAAAAAGACTCATTTTGTTAAACGCACACCGCTGATGGGCATGATAACAAGAGCAGTGAAACTCAGAGTTGGCGGACCTGGCTTGCTCTGTCTCAAAAAATGAATTATTGAAGAAAAAGTTTTTTATTTTTTTATAATTTTTCCCACAATCCAGGTGCTGTGCTGCTATTGTATCGGCAAAGTGTTCTGGCTGCTCACGTATGAGTGGCGTGCGAGCGAGGACTGGTGCAAAATTATGAGGTTGGGGCAACGTCTTTTTTTGTTCATTTTTAGGTGAGTGCTGTATTTAAATCATGATGGCGATGACCTGGTGCACCAACCGTCTTCCGTGCCGGAGTAGCAGATAGAAACGGGAGCTAAAAAACCTCTGATAAGATTTTCTCGCTAATTGGGCCCCCAAGTGATTAGAGCGAAACCTGGCTGTGAGCCAACAGTTTAAACGAAAAGTGCTTGCTGCTTTCTCTAGGTAGCAAGAGTCCAAAAGTGCCCAGCGAATTTGATTGTTTCCCATAGGCCTTCACGGATTTTTATAAAAAGCAGCGAACTGGGGTCATTTGTGATGCAAAATCAGGAAAAGTATCCTGTACCTCCCTCCAATACCCACATACAGTAGGTATTCCAAATTTACAGATTCATGGATTCGTTCGTGTTCTCTCTGTCGTCCAACATCATGGTCTGTCTATCACTGGATCGACTTCGTATTCTACACGACAAGGGATTGGTGATATTTCGCGGATCGCAGAGATGCTCGTGTATATCGCTAATGTTGGCGTGGCTGGTGGCAGCCGGTGTTTGCAGGTGGGTTTTGTCTTTCACTGATGATGTCCCGGTGCACCATTGGTCAGGTGTACCGAATACCTAAGCATACACCTAATAGCGTGTTGTTTGCTCTGTTCGACACTCTGGAGTCATTATCGATCAACCAGTCAGTCATTACTGACGATGTTATGATGCACCACAAGTTTGGGAAAACCTTGGGCAACCTACATGCCCTTAGCACCACAGTGCATATCAATGCCCCAATGGGCACATAAGCACAAGCTGTAATCAATGCACCAATGTTCCTCAATAAACCGATATCCAGTCAATAAATCACTGAAAAATACTTGCAGCCCCCAATACTTCGTCTACGAACTGATCACAATCGGCCAGGAGCCTCACGAATTCCGCCAATGCGTCTCATTTTGGGCAAGAAAGTAAGCTGATATCTACCTTTCTTGGATCTTTTCTGAATTTATTACCCTAAATCCAACAAAATGTTATGATTTTCTTAGTTTATTTCCAATTATATCGTTCCACACGTCATAAAAAATAATGTTTCAGATACCATCTCGGCACAATGACCGAACTAGACGAGCATCAAATGAAGCTGTACGACATTTATCACTTGTTGACCATATTCTGGATCCCGGCGGTCATCATAACAGCCGCTTATGCGCGTATGCTGCATTTTGTGGTTGGCACGTTGAATAAACACGCAAAGGATGAGGCAATCACGCAACAGAGTACGATGAAGGACCATAATCAGGTTGGCTGATGTTTCACCCACCACACTAAACGGATTTTTTGGAACGCGTTTGTCCATGGGGGCCTCAAGCAGATCCCTATGGATTTGTCCGTCTGCACGCGCAGATGTGTACTAACGAGCATCAAACCAGCTCGGGTGTCTCGCTTTTCGTGCGATTGTTATTTTTTCATTATTTTAATTTCATTATTGTCAAAAAATCGTTTCAGTCAACCAAGAGCGCTGCTGGCGTCCAGGTTGAGGACGAGAGCAAGCCACTCAAATCCACTGCTAAACAACACCATCGTGAAGCATCAGCCAAACATGCGCCGAAACAGATGGACAGTTTGTTTCAGTCGGAAACACAGGACTCGGCTGACTTTGATGACATTCTGCTGGGATTCGCTGCACCTGCCGGATCGAGTCCAGGTCCGTTTGAGTGATGCTAGGTACAAGTCTTGTTGACACTTTATAGTGATCCCGCATATGCACAATACACTCGAAACAGAACAACTTGCTATATCTTCAACGCAGTGATTTGAAAGTTTGAGCTCACACACTCTGCACAATTTAAAAAAATGCCTGGGCCTCCCTGACCCACCAGAACGATGGCATGGTTGTAGTGTTTGTTGTGGCTTGTTGCACACTTTCGTGGGTGGCACTCTATCTGGAACAATGGTAATGGGCTATGGGCATGACAACGATAACAGCATACACCCTTTGCTTCTCCTTGGATTTTGTGTCACAACCGATCACTAAATGGACCTGAAGAGAAACCTTGGATATTCTGAGCCATCACTACACGAAACCACAATAATGTAGATCGACGATCGACTTTGATGGCTGGCAGACCGAAAATTTCTCAAATGATAAAAAAAATTACCTCCTGGTATTTTTCCAGGCCACGTCGAAGACCACCTAGCCGAACCGTACGCCGACCGTTGTCAACATCGGATTCGCAAAGTGCGCAATCAGACAATCAAAACTACCGTAATCCTAATTACCGTATACGTGCTCACCTGGCTACCGTACAACAGTCTGTCGTTGTGGGGCATTATCGACACGGAAAGTCGATCAAAAGAGGCTGATAAATATTATGTGCTACATTCGATCATCGTGCTGAACAGTTTGATAAATCCGTTCATTTATGGATGGTACACGGCGCAATAATCAACTTGATATGAACGTACAATTGCTGACATATACCTAGTCTAAACCCTTCACAAGTTTAGACCACCAATTGCATTTTTCGTAATAAAATTCGCTCAGCACGCATGTGAAGCATCAGTCGTTCAATTTACCCTGCTTTAAACCCCGCGATACTGGTGATCTTTTATGTTTTTTGGTTCCTTGTCTCATCGATCTCGAATGCTGTTTTTTTGTTAAAAATTGTGTACCATTGTAATCCACTTTTTGTATTTCATATAAGTACCCTTTTTAACTTGGGTCTCGTAGACTCACGGTAATCTTTGCCAATTCTTGCACAAGAACCACGAAACATTTTTGCTACTGTACCATATAATCTGATATTTCACTCATAAACTTGCATTTTTCTCATCTTGTGACAACATCGAAATTTCAGCATCAACTAAGCTTGGTTATACAATCATGAATCTTGCTGTGCGGCACTCTATGTGTGCAAATGGGCGCAATAAATGATTGACACACCGTATACTACGAGCATAAAGATCATGAATAATTGAACAAAAGTCGTGTTTGGTCTCGCGTTGAACTCCAGAATTTCATAATTGTTGCCAAAAGGCCAGCCGCAGCGATACGTAATGTAGCACATTATCGGGGCATGCGCGGTAGCGCATGTCCCATATGGTTGTCCGGAGTTAGTGCCGGCAGCAAAATTTTTCACTGGCCAGTAATTCCACAACAAAGCACCGATGGTTTCAATATTTAACCACAAGGTGCGTTAGGCCACCCTACATCTGCGTTCAAAATTTGACGTTGATCGGTACCGGCGTCGTGGAGTTACGGTACCAAACGCCTCTCAAAAAGTGCAAAAACGTTCTTCTTCTTCTTTCTTTCTTTCTTTCTTTCTTTTTTTTCCGGCAAAATGTTCGTCCAAAACTCAGGGATGCATCGGAGGAGAAATCCGCCGCGGTACCGGGGGTTTTGAAGGTCGAGAAACTCGGTGACATGGGTTTTTGAATCCGGAGCTCTTCGGAGCCAGAACCGGAACTGGAACCGGAACTCAGTATTTAGCCATGCAAATAAGTCGCACAATACTGGGCTGGTCATAAAGACAGTGCGTGCGGTTTATAGGTTTTCGGGGTCGAGAAATCTAATGGTGACATTGGTTTTTGAATCCGGAGCTCTTCGGAGCCAGAACCGGAACTGGAACCGGAACTCAGTGTTTAGCCATGCAAATAAGTTTCACAATACTGGGCTGGTCATAAAGACAGTGCGTGCGGTTTATAGGTTTTCGGGGTCGAGAAATCTAATGGTGACATTGGTTTTTGAATCCGGAGCTCTTCGGAGCCATAACCGGAACTGGAACCGGAACTCAGTATTTATCAAGCAAATAAGTCGCACAATACTGGTTTGATTATAAAGACAGTGCGTGCGGTATATAGGTTTTCGGGGTCGAGAAATCTAATGGTGACATCAGCTTTTGAATCCGGAGCTCTTCGGAGCCAGAACCGGAACTGGAACCGGAACTCAATATTTAGCCATGCAATTAAGTCGCACAATACTCCTCTGATCATGAAGCCAGTGGGTGAGGAACATGGGTTTTCAGGCTCGAGAAATCTAGTGGTGACATTGGTTTTTTAATCCGGAGCTCTCCGGAGCCAGAACCGAAACTGGAACCGGAACTCAGTATTTATCCATGCAAATAAGTCGCACAATACTGGCCTGATCATAACGACAGTGCGTGCGGTATATAGGTTTTCGGTGTCGAGAAACCCAACGGTGGCATTGGTTTTTAAATCTGGAACTTTTGGGAGCCAGAACCGGAACTCAGTATTGATCAATGCGAATAAATAGTGTAATAGTGATCTGATCTCCAATAATGTGTCAGCTGTTTATGTTTATGGGGTCGGTTAATCCGATCGTGACATCGCTTTTTAGGTCTAACTTGATTGAGGTTTGAAACAGTAACATGAATACAGTAAAACCACCACAAGGTGAACCTCTGCATAGTGAATTCCTCTGTATAGTGAACGAATTATCAGTGTGATCATATGTATTTTCCGTCCACCGAATGAGAAAATGCGCTTACTCAATATAAAACAGAAATACAAGAAGAAAAATGCCTGCTGTCGCGCGGCAAGAATCAGGATATGGTTCTCAATGCTGGTCGCATATAAAACACCTATACACGATTGTTTACTCCCCAAAGTAAAAAGATATCAGTGGTTACGCACAGGAGCAAAAGACGATTAAAAACATCACCGAAACAGAAGAAAAGCTTATTTGCCAGAACAGGATTTAGAAAGAGGCATTGCATTCCTTTCGAAAAGTGAATTAATAAGCGATACGCCATCAAGGAACCATATTGCGGCCAACGCATAATCGTTTTACCCACTCTTTATGCCGTTACTAGTACGAATCGAACCTGTGACAGCTTGCCGTTGTCGCCTCATTGCGCTATCGGCCGCAATATGGTTCCCTGAAGGCGTATCGCTTTTTAATTCACTTTTCGAAAGGGAAACGACTGCCTCTTTCTGAATCCTGTTCAGTTTTTGGCACTTCAGCTTTTCGTCTGTTGCGGTGATGTGGTTACTCGTCGTTTGCTCCTGGGCGTAACCACTGATATCTTTTTACTTTGGGGAGTAAACAATCTTGTATAGGTGTTTTACATGGGCGACCAGCATGAGAACCATATCCTGATTCTTGCCGCGCGACAGCAGGCATTTTTCTTCTTGTA